>CABHPQ010131291.1:21502-42190 GCA_902168405.1 Peromyscus aztecus | reverse complement strand
AGAGAGAGAGAGAGAGAGAGAGAGAGAGAGAGAGAGAGAGAGAAGGCATTTCCTGCCCTGAGTGCATCAAGAGAGAGAGACTACAGGAGATGAGTGCCAGGAACCAGTGAGTCCCAGAGGAGATGAATGCTGGGGTTCATTGAAGATAAGTGTAGGGGCCAGAATCTGGGAGCCAGTAGGGCCTGACAGCTTGCTGTGCCCTGCTCCTCACCTACTAACTGTGACAATGTGTCTCAGGGAAACCTGGGCTCTGTGGAAATAGGATGGGGCACAGGCACCTTGACCTCCCAGCCTCAAGACACCACTCACCTGTCATTCAGGAGGTTGTCCTCAAAGACCTTCAAGAGGGTTCCGCTGAAGCTCACCAGGGCCTGAGCATCCTTCTGAATCCCCTTCATGTATTCAAAGAGGCTCTGTGTAGAATGCCTGACCTGTGACCCGAAAAGCAGTATTGTGGCACTGTATGGCTAGCTTCTCCCTTGGCTCCCCAAGGCTACTTTAATGACAGTAAATGCCTGGGGCCAAACAGAAACAACTGCAAACTACAAAGACAGAAGGTCCTACAGGTGCTGGGCTGTTAAGACAGTGAGCATATGAAGTGCTCACATCTGGGAGAGAACCCTCTGAAAGGACTCCCCTGTATCCCCTGCTCTACACAGCCAGATGCCTCCTCACCGTAGACTCTGTCAAGCCACCGACAGATACAGCCAGCCCCAGCAGGACATGGTATCTATAGGTGGGCAGTCCCAAGAGCTGGGTGATGCGAGGGAAGGCCTGGGAGGGTGCATTCCAGTTCACAGAGGCGACATCAGACCTGAAAGAGAGAGTTCCTCAAAGCCATGCTTAGAGGGGCTGGGCTGCAAGGGGACCCAGATGTGACAGTACCTGGGAAACAGACTTTCCAGTTCTCTGCGGTGGGGAACATGGGGAATGGGAGGGCTGTCGAAGTGCAGAAGAGTCAGGAATACCCGGGCAGCATGAGCACGGAACCGATCAATCTTCTCACTTGCCTGCTGGGCAACGCAACACATGACACGCTCACAGCTGCAAACAGAGGCGCGTGTCTGAGCCAGCCTGGGGACGGGCAGGCTCAGGGTTTTTACTGCTGTGATAAAGCACATGACCAAAAGCAATCTGGGTAGAGAAGGGTTCATTTCAGCTTACAATTCTCAGGTTATACTCCATCACTAAAGGAAGGAAGGACAAGAACTCAAGGCTGGAGGCAGAAGCAGAGGCCATGGAGGAATGCTGATTACTAGCTTGCATGGCTTGCTCAGCCTTTCTTATCCAGCTCAGGTCTACTTTCCCAGAAGTGGTACTGCCCACAGTGACCTGGGACCTACCATATAAATCACTAATCAATAAAATGCCTATAGGCCAATCTTATGGACATATTTTTTCAATTGAGTCCTTCTTTCCAAATAATTCAGCTTGTACCAAGCTGACAAAAAACTAACCAACACAGGTTGGGTATGACTGCGCTCTATGCATCCCAATGTCTCAGGAGCCACATAACAACAGGTGCATGTGGATGCTGATGCACTCTTGGGGCAGAAGGAGTGAAAAACAACAGTATCGCAGGTCAGTAGAAGAAGGAAGATGAGAACTGAGGTTGAAAAAGAATGGCACACTCATAAGACAGTAGAACTTTGGGCCTCAGCAGTATGGCAGAAGAGGTTGAGACTCATGGGGGCTGGATCAAATGCTGGTAGCCCATCCTGGCAGGAACTTCAGCTACAGAACCCCAGGTTCAGAGGCCATCACAGCCTCTGAAGCTGGCTGCCAAACAAGCCAGATCAAAGGAGGTCCTGGTATAGGGTTGGGGGAGTAGGTATGCTATGAAGCCTGTTATGGGGACATGGAACAGGAGGAGGATCCTGGCCACCATCGACTGTGGAGGATCAGGATCGAGGTCAGAGAAGCTAGTCTGAGAAGGTATGGAGGCACCAGGGCAGGTGCAGCTGGCCTCAGATACTCACATGTGAGCCTCAATCAGCACCGGCTCTGTCCGTGCCAGCAGAAGGGTCAAGTCCATGAGGCTGGTCATGGCAGCTTCACGGACCCTGTGGATAAGGAGACATCAGAAGGTCAATCAAGGACAGGGATTCCAAGCCCTGGTTCCACCAACCACATCCATTGGGTCCTGTAAGAATAGACTCTAGAGCCAGGCGGTGGTGGCACATGCCTTTAATCCCAGCACTCAGGAGGCAGAGCCAGGCGGATCTCTGTGAGTTCGAGGCCAGCCTGGTCTACAGAGCGAGTTCCAGGAAAGGCACAAAGCTACACAGAGAAACCCTGTCTCAAAAAACCAAAACCAAAAAAAAAGAGTCGACTCTACAAGCAGCCAATGAGGGGGAAAAAGTCTTGAGACACCCAGTGCCCACACACAAGCTTGGTTCCAGAAGGCCCAAACATAGGGAAAGTTTCAGAGATTACAGAAATTCCTCTTCAGTGTAAACCATCAGAGAAATCCAATGCCGGCAGCTGTCAGTCTTTACTTAAATCCCTTGACTGGAGGACAAGGGACGTGCTGTTTCGAGCAAAAGGACTCATTCTTAACATCTGAAGACAGACTGGACAAGTCTCAGCAAAGCCTAAGACATGTGCACACACTATGAACAGGTACTTCCCACAGCCTCCTCCCATGTGAAGCTGGCCCCTGTAGTGTCTGTCTCTCTGCACAAGGCTGGCACTTCTGGTTCTCACCAAACAGACAGCAACCAAAATTCATATCCATTCCAGACTTACTTTCTTGCTAAATAGAGCTGTCTGTCATTAATTCACAAAAAAAGAAAAAAAAAAAGATCTAATTCCAGAGCAAAAGTAGTCATTTAAACTGGGATACAGGTGCATTCAGCCAGAGTCAGGAAAAGTAAGATACAAACCCTCAGGCCTGGGGTCATCTCTGCCTTAATTAAACCCTCTGTGGGGCTTTGTACCAGGTTCACACTGTGAGGCCCACAGGCCCTTCTTGGGGGAGCTAACAGATAGCAGTGCAGGCCAGGGTTCCAGGGGACTCTTCAAAGTCAGGTGAGGATCACTGGACACAAAGCGAGACTGGGGAAGGTGGGGCAGATCTGTAGTGTGCTACAGGGACATGGGTGCACATCTGCAATGAATGCCAGGGGATGCAGGGAAGGAGATCTGCAAAGCATGCTGGAGAGAAATGGGGTACACATCTGCAAAGAGGGAATGGGGGAGATCTGCAAAAAGTACCATGGGACAAAGGGGTGATAGACAACTAAGTGTGTTGAAGGACACAGGTGCATATCCATGAAGTATGCCAGGGGACACAGGAAAGTGAAAAGCACCTAGGTCTACAGATACACAATTAGAAAGCACACGCAGACATACTGTGGGGGTAATCTGTAGATTTCTTTCATATTGCCTGCCACCTCTTAAGCTGTGATGCACAGGATGAGACTCCAAACAACACAGCAGAAACCAGCTACAAGGAGAAGCTGTGCTTGTCAAGCACATGAACAGGAAAAAGAACTGGGTCCTGAGCCTCAGAAGGCCTCGTGACACAGCCCCTGGGTAAAAAAAATAAAAATAAAAATAAAAATAAATCACACCCCAGATATGCTCAGTAGTACTGAGCTTAATCCTGGGAACAAGGGAAATTGAATGAAACCACTGTCACAGAGCCCAATGCATACCACAGGTCTATACAGACCTGGCCACCCTCTCTGTAAAGCCCTTCCATGCTCAGTGACCTGGAGGAGAAAACATAGTAGCTTTCAGTGGTATTTGGCCGGCCAGTAGCACCACCTGCTAAAAGAAAACTATATAACACAAAGCCCTGCAATTTAGCTACAACTTAGGAAATTCAGTTAAAAACTATGGTAAACAAAACATAACAAATACCAAAATAACAGAAGCAACAAAAATAGACTGACCAAAATATATAGTCTTTACAATAACTATATCTGAAAAATATGAAGAAAATAGAGAAAAGTAAATTTAAAAGGCAGAATTTCAAAAAGAATTGTAATCTCTGGGAAAGTTCTAGATACTGATCAATTAAAAAAAAAAAAACAGGAGTGTCAAGGTGTATGTGTCACTATGTACCACAGGGTTATCGTGCCATGCTGGTGTACAAGCAGCTAAGCCTCAAGGATCACTGTAGAAGAGGAGGCAGAAAGATTGTGAAAACCAGAGTTTGATATAAGATTATGTCTCCCAGGAAGACATACCAATAAAGTGTCACCAACATTACTGCCTAAAGCTGAGCTGACCAAAGACAATAGACTTGGTAACACGGATTGAGGTGGACAAAGCCTCAACCCTACACAAAGAACTACAAAGGAATTCGTAGAGTGGGAGAAATACACACACACACACACACACAGTGCATAACAATAACTAATGAAAAAGGAGTCCATGAATTTGAAAGAACAAAAAGAGGAGTATATGGGAGTTGGAGAGAGGAAAGAAAGGGGAGAGATGATGTAATAAAGAAAAAATTTTTAAGAAGAATGTCTGGAATTGCACCATTCACTACAGGTAATTCTACACTGATCCCCCAGGAGCAGAATCCTGGAGGCCCCCCTTTGTAGAGTGAGCTAAGACAAGAAATACCACAGAGGGTAAGGTCCCAAGGACCAGGTCTGAGGAAGAGGCCCCAGCACCACCAGTCCTTTCTGCTTTGCTCTGAGGGGTGTCTCAGTGCCAGGCAGACTGCAAAGACACACACTGTTGTAAACTATTTACTCCAAACTGAAATTGTTTGGGGGGGGGGTGGCCTCATGAGATTCAGGAAACTCAGAATGTTGCAAGGTCCACAGAGCTTCCTCCCCAAGGTCATGAGAGCAGTAAAAACTGCCAGGGAGAGGAAAACCTTCAGCTGGTGAGCTGCCTACAAGTAGAGCAGAAGCTGTCTCCCCTGCTAGAGTGCGCCTTTCAGCGATACAGCTGCCTTTGAGTCACCCATGTAAGTAACTCCTGTGAGTAACTTCAGCAGACCCACTGGGTCACTATGCTAGACTTGGGTGGGACTGTCCTTTGATCTGTCTTCAGTGCCCTATTCTGGGTAAACAGAGATCTGTTCACATCTTCCATGGAAAAGACACACAACACTCACCATTTTTCTATCTTGAACTGCAAGAAGGAATCCAGCTCAACCAAGTCTCTTGGGAATTCAGGGTCCTCAGAGAAAAAGCCTAGGACCTGTCAATATCTATCACAGACCCAAGTCACCAGCCCCATGGTTCACAATGCCAGCTTAGGCCACTGCCTGCTATCAAGCCTGTAGCACATTCTGGAAGAGTCTGCACAACAAAACATGTCCAAGGCACTCCAGCCCACATGACATGCCTCAACCAAGAAGACAGATCCTTCTCAAGGAGAGAGAGAACCAGGCTCAAGAAACCTCTGGCAAGACAAGATGGCCATTGTCAATGAAGAACCCTTGAGGTCAGACCAAAGGAGCTAGTTCTCATGGACATCTTGCTAAGAGACACTACAAAAAAGCATCCAGGTGGGGATGCCTTATAGCTGGGAAGCCACCCTTCAGCTGTGCCAGAGGGAGATCTTGACAATGTGGGAAATGGCCTCCATTTTTCCAGGCTCAATAAGAATGAGGTTAGCCACCTGAAAGCCCTTCCTGTGTCTACACAGGTACATTCAGATAACTCAATCCATAATGATGGACCTGAAGTTGTCCTAGGGAAGAAGAAGATATATTTACAATGAAGGAGAATATAGGAAATGCCAGAAAATACAAACTGGAAAGACCCAGTGCAAATTCAAATTAATGATCAATGTAACACAAAATTAAAACTATTAGATAAGCTTAATAGTAGAAAAAAATAAAGGAAGAGTCTGTGAGCAGAGCAAAGACAAACAGCATTTATACAGCCAAAGAACAACAACAAAAGTTGTACAAAATGAAGAAATCTTCAGGATCTGTTTGGCATGTGACAAATGCTTAGAGTTTTTGGAATGTGAGGACATGGGGGACCTCCAAAATGATCTGTAAAGTGGGGTAACCAGTTAGGCAATGAGATGTGAGAAGAAATAACTGGCTGGGCACCCAGAAAGAGAGGAAAGGAAAATGAAGAGGCAAGAAGAACATGTTAAAAAAATAAAGTCTGATACAAGGGATAACATGCTGTCTCCATGTTTCGATCACAATCAAGACAGCATCTTCAGCCAGGCAGTGGTGGTGCATGCCTTTAATTCCAGCACTCAGGAGGCAGAGCCAGGCAGATCTCTGAGTTCAAGGCCAGCCTGGTTGGTCTACAGAGCGAGACCCAGGATAGGCACCAAAGCTACACAGTGAAACCCTGTCTCGAAAAAAAAAAAAAAAAAATAAGGACAGCATCTTCTACAAGCTCTTTCTGAACTCTTAACAACATTGCCTATAGCCCGCAGGAGGGAGTGTGAAGCACCTGGCAGAGCTGCTAACTCAGACAGCAGCAGTAGCAGCAGCCTTGTTCTCCCCTTCACAAGGTGTTTCTGTAACCTGGGCAAGAAACTTGCCCTACAGGAGGAAGAAGGGAAGACAATCGAGCAGCCTCAAAGGACTATGGAAAGCACAAGTTCATTGCTGCTCACCTGAGACATCAGTGCAGACCACTCTTGTGAGAGTTTCTACCATGACTTAATGCCCATTGTCTGAAGTCCTGGGTACCTGGGATGCCGTGCCCTTCCCTATCTCAGGACATTCACAAGACAGCAAGGAAGTCATACTTCAAACACTGTCCTTACCAGGCTCCCACATCCCCTCTGCTGTCGGTGGTATAATCGTTCATGCAATCCAGCAATGCAGTATAAACCTCAGAAATGTTCTCTTTGCACATGACTTCATCTGGAGGTCCCTCTGCTTTCACACCAACCGTCTGGCAAATCCTGAAATTAAAATATGCGTGTCTGTGAGCTCATCCTTCACATTACAATGGCCTGAAGTGTCTTGCTGTGGGGAATATCCAGCATGGCTTAGGGGCCCAGGGCACCCTTCCCACTGCAGGTGCAGAATGATGCTCACTGAGAAGTCACCTTCACTGCTCCCACAGTCTGCAAGTAGCTGCCTCTTTCTGTCTTCCACCCTGATAAAAAGACTAATGCTGCTGCAAGAAGTCAGGACTGAATGAATGGGCTTACAGAACCACAAGGAGCTAGAGAGGGCAAACATGGCCCTACATACTGCATCTACAGAGAGAAGTCATTAAGACACAAGATTCAGGCATTGCTCCTTTTGCCAGCCTCAAGATGAGGCACAATCCCCAATTCTTCATCCATTTTATTTATTTATTTAGCAGTATTAGGGATAGAACCCTAATACATGCTTGTACATGCTATACAAGCACTCTGCCACTGTGCTATTCCCAAAGCCAGCACGATGCACTGGTTTGTTTGTGTTTGGTTTGAGATAAGGCCTCAATGTTGCCAGGGCTAGCCTCATACCACTGTCCCTCAGTTTCTGAGGTGGTTTTTAGGTGAAGATGCAAATGTTCTCTGACAATGCTCTAAAAGGGAAGAAATTAGAGAACAAGAAATAACAAAATGCCTCTACACATTTCTGCTCTGTGCTAGCATGACAGATAGTCCTTGTGGTGCCTGTTGATGCCCGCCTGCCAGGCCAGAGGCTCACCGTGAGATTGCCTTCAAACTGTCTCTCCTGGCTTCAGCAAAGCTCACATCCTTGGGAGACGTACAGGTGACTGTTCTCAGACCTGCAAGAACCTGAGGGCAAAGAAGTCCCCAAAAAATTATCAGCTACAAAGCAAACACATTTTTTAGACAGTCTCAGTAAGTAGCCCTGCCTGGCCTTGAGCTTGAGAAACCTCCTGTCTCACCATCCTGTGCTGTATGTGTACCACCAGATGCAGCTGTCAACATACTTCTGTTTCAGAGATGTGGCTCTGGAGCCACAGGGCACAGTAGCCATGGGTGGGGCTTGCTAGGCAGTTCATAGGAGCCACCTCCCACATAAGACAGCAGGCCCTGATTCAGCTTCTGGAAGAACTTACGAAAAGGGATCATCCCACAGCCTCCCCTCTGCTGTACCCAAAGTCTAGCAACTGCTATGGATCTGGACTCATCTCTACAAGATATTCATGTCTATTGTTCCCATCTTGGACAGGGGACAGTTGACATTCTGGTTCCCAACAAGAAATGAGCAGTAATACTTACATGTTTTCTCCCACCCATTCCCCCACCCCGTGTGCGTGTGTGTGTACACAATCATATGCACTACAGCCTGTATGTGGAGGTTAGAGGATAACTTTGTAGAATTGGTTCTCTCTACCTTTATGCAGGTTTTAGGGATCAAACTTGGGTCACCAGGCTTGCCCAGCAAGTGATTTTATTCACTGAGCCACCTTGTAGGCCCAGGGTTATTACTTCTTGAACTGATAGTTCAGTTCTAAAATCTTTCATGTTTATCCACATTTCAGGTAGATAAACCCCTGGGTGAGTTTAGTTATTACAATAGCTATACTTGGGGTAAAAGACCTACTCATCACATCATCAAAAGCTGCCTGATCCCACAGAAGGAAAGGGAACCAATTTATATAGAGGCAAATGAGGAGAGCTTGTCTTACAGCATCCCAGCTTATGGCAGGCAGCAGGGACAAACAATAGCAAGAGCATCCTGGGGATGTGTTGGCAGGGCCAAGCCTGGTGTTTCAACTCAGAGGAAAAAAGTGCATGAGCTTCATGGACTAGGTGAGTGGGAAAGGAAAGTCTCCAGAGTCAGGCTAGAGGTATGCCCAGGGCTTAAGCAAGGACAAGTGATATAGGATGCTAAGAAGGACAGACAATGGGGAGAGAGCAGGCCACATCAAAGCAGATGAGACAGTGTGAGAAAATGATACTGAGAGATAGAGGTAACCTGGGATAAAAACCTACATGTAAGAAATGAACAAGCCTCTCAATCAACTGCTTCTCAACTCAAGGCTTACAATAGTGGAACCAGCAGAGAAAATACTTCTTGTTTTTGGTTTTGTTTTTTCTTTTTTTTTTTTTAAGTGTGTTAACGGAGTATCTTTTTTTTTTTTAAGACTTATTTATTACGTATACAGTGTTCTGTCTGCATGTATCCCTGCAGGCCAAAAGAGGGCACCAGATCTCATTACAGATGGTTTCGAGCCACCATGTGGTTGCTGGGAATTGAACTCAGGACCTCAGGAAGAGCAGCCAGTGCTCTTAACCACTGAGCCATCTCTCCAGCCCCCTTGTTTTGTTTTTCGAGACAGAGTTTCTCTTTATAACAGTCCTGGCTGTCCTGGAACTCACTTTGTAGACCAGGCTGGCCTTGAACTCACTGAGAGATCCACCTGCCTCTGCCTCCCAAGTCCTAAGATTAAAGGTGTGTGCCACCACCTCCTGGCCAAGAAAATACCTCTAGGCTTTTCAAGATCACAGGGGCTGGATGAGGGGGCCCGGTAAGCCTGAGAGGGTAGAGCAGGAACCACTTTGCTCTTTTAAGATTGCCACTGCCTTAATAAAAGTAATAGCGTCCAAAAAGGAAACAAAACAATACTACATGATATAGGGGCTGGAGAGATGGCTCAGCAGTTGGGAGCACTGACTGCCTTCCAGAGGACCCAGGTTCAATTCCCAGCACCCACAGGGCAGCTAACAACTGTCTGTAACTCCAGCTCCAGGGGAACACCTCCTCACAGATACACATGTAGGTAAACACCAATGTGTGTTAAACAAAAATAAATAAATTTTTAAAAAAGAAATCTTTTTAAAAAATAACAACAACACATGATATAGTCTTCTGAGGCACAGGCAAAGAAGAAGCCCATAGGGCAGCAGGCTGGACATGGGTCTGCAGCCTCCACCCATCCCCAGCCTACCTCCCACCATGACCACAAACAAGTGCAACACAAGGGACCCAAGGGACATAACATTTCATAAGGAATTTTAACTACATGGCCTTATTATTAGGGAAATAAATTGAGATGGCTGCAAGAAGAGAAAACATATTCAGGCACTAGCTTCTGCACAGAGGCTACTGGTTCCTCATCCAGGCAGCCACCGCTTCTTCGGACAGTGTCTTCCTACCCTACAAACTTGAGCACAGCTCTCTGTGTGTGTTGCAAGAGCAGTTAGCCCACTGGTGTGCCGGTCCAGCAGCCTGCCTTCATGGCCACCTGTGCTAATGCTGAGAATTCTTTCCCAACCAGAGGCGGGCAGATTAGTTGCCAGCCCTTCCTATCTGTCCCCTCTTGGTGCTGCTGGCACCCTCACCTGCTGCAGATGACCCCTGAGAAGGAAACCTGGGAGGGC
Organism: Peromyscus aztecus; assembly: GCA_902168405.1. NCBI lineage: Eukaryota > Metazoa > Chordata > Mammalia > Rodentia > Cricetidae > Peromyscus > Peromyscus aztecus. The sequence goes on along the minus strand of CABHPQ010131291.1, from coordinate 31,948 downwards.
ACCCAAGGCTGAGGAGAAGCCACAGCGGGTCATCTCCTCTGGGCACTGGAGCTCAGCAAGGTACTCTGGAATCAGCTCCCCTGAAGAGAAAGAAATGTTTAGAAGTAGCCTATATCTAGTGGTACCCCTCAGAAATACAAGTTAAATGTATCAGGTAAGCCAGGACCTTATGTTCTGATGCAGATATACCTTCAAACTAATATATAAGATATAAGAAAAATTGTATAAGGTGGTTTTAAGGTTTCCTTATGTGTGTGTGCTGTTTTTTTCCAAGGCTGGGTTTCTCTGTGAAACAGTCCTGGCTGTCCTGGAACTCACTCTGTAGACCAGGCTGGCCTTGAACTCACAGAGATCCACCTGCCTCTGCTTCCTGAATGTTGGGATTAAAGGCGTGCACACCACCACCGCTCGGAATAGACAAGTGATTTTTATACAGAGTTTCTAGGAAGTCATGTCCCAGTGAAGCTCCCTGTTCAGAGATATTAAGGGCTCTTTAGGCAGCTATGCTGTCTGGATGACTCTAAGGATGTGTCCTAAACCCAAGTGGCTCAGGAGGAGCCATGTGAAGGCTACTGTGTAACTGAGAACCCCTCTCCCCACAGCCCAGTTGCCTGGCATGAGCCGGGTGGGTTCCAAGAGCTTAACTCAAGAAAGGTGATCAGACAGGGCTGCTTCCTGGGCGTCACCCAGCCCAGCCTGCACTGTGGATCCCTGCGTTAGGCCCAGCACACAGCTCACTCACTCGCAATGGTAAAGCCTGCCTCCCCAGGCTCCTCCATGTAGTATTCGCTGCAGAGGGCGGCCAGGGCCGAGACAGCTGCCTCCTAAAACACAAGAGGACATGAGTGAAAAGAGGGTCTGTCTGAAAAGTGCTCACCCACAGAGGCATGGGGCACTGCAGTCTGGCACAGTGATTATGTTTAAAAACAAATTAAAGTATGTCATTGCCACACTCTGGTTTCTCAAATAAATCTTCTGACTTTCCAATGTGTCTACTTTATCCGCACCTGTCAGATGTATCAACCACTTTAAATTCTCTGCATTAGTAAGCCTAAAGTGAGAACTCTATTTCTTCCATACAATACAATTTTTATGTGTCTTCATAAGGCACAGTTAATATAAGACAAAACATTTTTTTCCCTTCCCAGCAGAAGCAATGTGGGGATTGGTTGTGTTCGTTTGTGGACAAGGGCTCAAGGCAGCCCTGGTAGAACCTGGTTTAGAGAATAGAAGGGTCCACTGGCATCTCAAACAGAAATATATTCAGAACAGAGAAGGTGAAGAATCAATGTCAGCCCCAGAAACCTTGATGGAGGCAGGATGATGCAGTATCACACAATCAGGAGGTGGTGGTGCGGCATCTCCTTGGTTCCCCACCTCTACAGTCTGCAATAGATGACTCCAACTCAATTCAAACCTTCCATTCAACCCCTCCCCAAAACCAAGGAGAAAGGAACTGAGAAGGGCAGGGTGAAGATCAGCATGGGAGTTCCCTCAGGACACCACAGAGATGCTACATGTACTAATTAAGGAGCAAAGAATATCATGATCATGGCCAGTGGGACTTGATTATGGATAGTTTAAAAGAAAATTCTGAGACATCAACCATGAGGCCTCCAAATTTAACCAGGAAGACTATACCAGAATTCCACAGACAAAACAGATAGAAGCCCTGGGTAGGCAGGGCTCACGGAAGCTTGAGTGTGCTTCCACTCCTCTTCTGGCACATCAGAGCCTTTCCAAAACATCAGCAATTACAGCTTACTGCCCAAAACATGGGTTACATGTCACAGCTCTGCCAACCCAAGGCCATCTGACCCCGAAACATGAACATAAGCCCTAGCTTCTTGTTGTCCAAGTAGAGTCTAGTTTGTGTTTTTCTCATTTTCATGTGAATACTTTCTAAACCTAAGCATACTATTACTATCAAAATAGAGAAAAAGACTGGTAAAGACATAAAGTGTAGTAAGAAAGAATAAAATTTCCGGGGCTGGAGAGATGGTTCAGAGGTTAAGAGCACCGACTGCTCTTCCAGAGGTCCTGAGTTCAATTCCCAGCAACCACATGGTGGCTCACAGCCATCTGTAATGAGATCTGGCACCCTCTTCTGTATACATAATAAATAAATAAATCTTTAAAAAAAAAAGAATAAAATTTCTGGTTACCAGTGGCCATTCTAGGCTACCTGTGTAAATCATGTAGGCCCAATGATGGTGTTGTGGATTGTGAGGTTAGTGTATCAAAGGGCCACTGAGACAAGCACTATGGACAGCATTACCATCACTCTCTGTACAGGAGAAAGAAATCTTGCTTAGCATACCTTGATCTGTTGTCTGGAATGGCTTGAAACAAGGTGAAGACTTCTAAGAGTGTCATTTATCAGCCACTGCCAACCATCTGCCAAAGAAGCAAAGACAATGACTCACCTACCTCGGAGTACTCAGCTGACATTTAAAACAACAAACATCTTCTGCTTAGTCTTAGAGAAGACAGATGGTGACCTCTAGAATGCATCCTGGAGAAACTCCAGAGTGAACATTCTTCAGACTGCATAAAAGTCCAAGGGCCCCAGTTCCAGGAGGAAGCCCACCCCAAGCTGCTAAAAGTCAGCACCCCCATGCCCTGCTGCTACCACCACTGTGCAGAAAATGCCATTCCCTGTAAACCAAAGACTTGCACATCATGATAGGGAACTTTTTGTTTTGTTTACAGTTGAAAGTTTCAAGTGATCTTTTCTTCTTTCTCTCTCTCTTGGACAATCTCTCCTGGTTCCTGACAACTTAAACCCAACTTCAACTCAACTATATTCAATAAATGAACTGGAGATATGTTTACTCTGTTGAGCTAAACAAAATTAGACTTTTAAACCTTTAGACTAGGGTAGAGCAGGCTTGAGGAAGACTGCTCCCTGTTTCAGCAATAAGAGACTTTGGGGCAATAAATAAGTACCAGGAGAGGAATGATCACAAATGTTCAGGATTGGGTACAATGGTGACAGGCAGAGCTACAGCTAAGAGTGCCAATGAAGGATTCCAGAAGAACTTTCCTATCCTTTCTAGGGAAGAAAGTGGCAGGAGTTTGTGGCAATTTCAAGACAAGATATATCAATACTGTGACCCTTTCAAATATAATCCTTCATCCCACCCCAACAAGTTCATCTCTTATTTTGTAACTTGAATAACAGTATTAAGAAAATGATATCTGTGTCATTGAAGAAAGCACCTACCGATAACGGTGTCACCTTTAAAAGGCATTCTGGAAAGTGACAAGTTCTCTATTAAAACGCACACTATGAAAAAAGAAAAAACATTATTTTCCAAAAGTGCATCACCAGCACCTAACTCTCTCATCCACCTTTCATGCAAGTCCAGGCCATAAGCAAGTCCAGGCTATCTCCCCAGATGGACACCAGGAAGAATATACTCCAGAGCTAGCTTGGACACAGAAGCTTGAAGACCCCTCCTCTTAAAAAGAACCTGTGTAAGCCAGGCATGGTGGTGCACACCTTTAATTCCAGCACTCAGGGAGGCAGAGGCAGGTGGATCTCTGTGAGTTTGAGGCCAACCTGGTTTACAGAGTGAGTCTCAGGACAGCCAGAGCTGGAGCTGTTACACAGAGAAACCCTGTCTCGAAAAACAAAAACAAAACAAACAAACCTGTGTAAACCCAGAGATCCACGTCAGGGTAAGAGCACTTTTAAAGACTGGTGGTAGAGCACTTAGCTCCTACTTACTTGGGTCCTAGGAAAATCTAGACTGTCACTTGATAGGACTTAGAATAACTCCTTGAGAGTCAGTGAGAGTTTCTAGAGAAGCTTCCTAGAGGAGAAGATGTGGGCAGCACCACTCCATGGTTTCTCTCCATGACCAATAAAGTGGAGCATCAGCATCCATCTCTATTTCCTAACTGCATATGCTATGTAACCAGCTCCTCACACTCTGCAGCTACAACTAGCTGCTCTCACTGTCTCACTTTCCCTGCCATGATGGTCTGTTCCCTTTACCAGTAAGCCAAAATAAGCCTTCCTTATGTTGCTTTTTTCTGATATGTTGTACTAGCAATGCTCCAGGCCCTAAGGTCCGTCTTATCTCACAAAAGGATAACCACAACAAAACAAACAAAAATGCTCACAAGGAAGCAATAGCTGTACTGGACCCAAATACATATGCCCCAAGGAACAAAGTCTCAAATGGCTGCATAGTCAGAGGGCTTGGATGAACACCTAGAAGTACCCAGGTATAGGACAGGTGAGCACCTGGGGTTCAGAATACAGGGCAGGTAAGCACCAGAGATACAACATGTGTAGGGCAAGAGGACATCTGGGAGCGTACGACATAAGGCACAGGTTCATTATGGAAGAGCAATCCAGGGCAGCCCCAGGCTGCAGTTTGTGAGAAACAGAGCAGTAAAGCCCACTACCCTCAAAGGTAAGTCCTAGAAGGACTTTGGGCCTAAAGTTCTGGTGAATGCTAATCATCTGTTAGTGCTATTGTGTTGATTTGTGACATAAGAAAATAATGACTGTACCCATGGTTAGGAACACAACAAGTTGGCATGTGACTTACATATGGAAGACAACTTAAGATACTGGACCAACAAGACCCAGCTATGCTGCTCTTAGGCACATACCCAAAGGATGCTCAATCATGCCACAAGGACATTTGCTCAACTATATTCATAGTAGCTTTATTTGTAATAGCCAGAACATGGAAACAACCTAGAAGTCCCTCAACCGAGGAATGGATAAAGAAAATGTGGTACATTTACACAATGGAGTATTACTCAGCTATTAAAAACAAGGACACCAGGTAATTTGAAGGCAAATGGATGGAACTAGAAAAAAAACCTGAGTGAGGTAACCCAGACCAAGAAAGACAAACATGGTATTTACTCACTCATAAGTGGATATTAGCTGTAAAATAAAGAATAACTATGCTACAATTCAGATCCAGAGAGACTAGGTAACAAGGAGGGTTCATGGGGGGACACCAAAATCTCCCTGGGAAGGGGAAATAGAAGAGACTTGGTGAGTGGATTGAGGGCCAGTGGGGATGGGGATATGAGTGATCAGGTTAGGGGGCGGGCACAGAGGGGGAGAGTGCTAAGGGAGACTGCTAGGGGTGCATTTCAGAGTCAGGTGAAGCCTGGTACAGGGGAATCCCCCAGGAGTCTATGAGTAGGACCCCAGCTTAGACTCCTAGCAATAGTGGATAAGTAGCTGTGGTGATATTTTATTTGTGCACCCTAATAAAGCTTATCTGAGGATCAGAGGAAAAAGCCAGCCACTATATTAAACACAGAGGTCAGGCAGTGGTACCACACGCCTTTAATCCTAGCATTCGGGAGGCAGAGATTCATCTGGATCTCTGTGAGTTCAAGGCCACACTGGGAACAGAGCCAGGCGTGGTGGCACACGCCTTTAATCCCAGTGCTAGTTAACCAAAGAGGTCTGGGGGTCTGTACAGACAGACAGGAAGTGATAGAGCTGGGCAGAAAGAGGAAGATGGCAGGACACAGAAAGGATATAGGCGTGAGTATACAGGAAGTAGCTCTCTCTTTGGCTGAGGATTTCCTAGTGGTAAGAACGTGGCTGGCTTCTTTCTGCTTCTCTGATCTCTCAGTTTTCACCCCAATATCTGGCTTCAGGTTTTTGTTTTTGTTTTTTATTAATAAGACTGTTTAGCAATTTGTCTTAGAAGTAGCCTGAACTGGCTGTCTCCTGTGACCAGACTGGTGACTAGCCCAATTGTCATCAGAGAGGAATCATCCAGCATCCTCTCCTCACCTAGAAGTCCATGATGGAAGACTTTACAAATGGGGGCAACTGGCATAGCTGCACTAGGACAACAGAGTTTCAAGATCACAGTGCTGACATCCAGCGTTCCCCCTGCTCATGGTATATCCCATCACCCACCAGCTGAGGAACCCAAATAACACACAGAGTTAAGCCCATCTTTTCCCACAGCATAGGACCCACAAGAGCCAAAACCAGGACACAGCCCAAGACAGCCACAAGGGGGAGAGGGCCAGAAGGAAAGAGGCCTCTGGAAGCAGGGGTAGCCTTTGTAGATGACCCCAACCTGTGCCCAGCAACAACAGAACCAGCCTGCAGCATTTCAGAAGCTCTTCCACAGACGTACAAAATGCTGTAACATGAATACAAAGTAGTCCATTCATTCTTTTGCCAGATGGACCAAACTACCCATTCTCTTCATTGCAAACAAGGTAGCTGTAAACACACCTGCAGGAATAAGACTACCCATCAACCCAGGAAATTTACAGGATGCAGAAAAGAGATTGGACACACTTCCAAGTAAAACCCATACTGCAAATGCCAAAATAAAGAAACCACACACTTTTACTCCATGAGATAGTCCTAGCCTGTTTCTGTCACCAACATACTTCGTGTTCCAGAAAAGAAAACCCTTGCCCCACATCTCAGCATCAGGGTACTTTGCACTAAATGAGGACCTGAAAAACAAACTCCTTTGATCTATACATAAATAAGCATCTCCCTGCCACCAGTTTACAGGGTATCTGGTTTACCCCAATGAATAACATTTATATAGTTGGCCTGCCCTGAATCTCTTCCCCAAATCACTTATTTTTATTGGCCATTTTAAAGGGTCTTTCTGCCACATATGAAATACATGTATCAATATTTAATCTATTATTCTTATCTATGTATCTACATTTTGTCTATGAACTTTTTGCATAATATATTCTTCCATATATAGGCAATTGTTTCCTTTCATTTCTGTCTTATGAACTACTATTAATTTTGCTAGGGGTCATAATGACAAAAGTTACAAAACCAAACCAGCTGGAAATACTCCCAGTCCCATCATGACAGGGTATGAGACCTGCTTAAGAAATCTGGAGGTGCCAGGGAGCAGACAGAGTATCAACAGCACCTTTACCCTGTGCAGCTAGCTACACGACAGGGATCATCACACCACCTGTCTTCACCTTTCTGCAGATTTGAAAATTTCCAAATCAAGTAACATTTTAAAGAAATGTCTTCAAAACTTCTTGGAAATTTTTTCTAGCTATATTTTTCAAACTCAAGTTTTTAGGGAATCACAAGGTGGTTTTGACTGTGTGAGGCACAGATACAATTCTGTTTTCTTTCCCATGACCAAGAGTAGTAACACCATCCATCCAGTGAAAGGCCCTTTCACCAAGACTGCAAACACCTTGACATGAATTCAATCCCACATTCTTCTACAACATCCAGTTTCCTAAAAAACATCATTCTCTTAGGAATAGAATAGTTTTACAGTATGTTTAAAGTGCTGGGATATCCAAGTCCTCACTATTTTTAAAAATACTTTTCTTGGAGGTCTGTCCTACGTATGAATTTTAACTATATTTTATCAACTTAGAAAAGGAAATAAAAAAGCATATAAAAAGATGTTCAAAAGGCTGGAAAGATGGCTCAGCTGTCACAAATGCTTACTGATCTTCCTAAGGACCTTAATTCAGTTTTTAGCACCCATATCAGGCAGCTTACAACCTCCTATAACTCCAGCTTCAAGGATCCCGTGTGTTTTTACAGGCCTCCAGAGTTTCCAGCAACATCATCAAACTCAAGAGCCTAAGCTGACATATGTAGAGCAAAGTGAAGCTGGTACCTCTCAGTAGAGAGACTTCTCCATACTTGAAGAAAGTGGTTGTTGCAAGATCATGTCCCTTAGGGCAAGCAAGAGGTATAAAAGGGACACAGTAGGCCACAGAGTCCTGTTCATCTCAGCTATGGGTGCCTGAAACTGAGTATGCTCTTCTGCACTTAGCTGGCAATTTCCAAAGGTACATGCACAAGTGTACTGGCTAAACCTGGCCCTTCTGACCTTCCACACCACGAGCCCACCCATAACTCTCAGACCTATAGGGAGAGCCATTTATTGGGAGCTCAGATACAAGAAAAGCCATCTGTGCTGGCAGCATCTCAGGAGCAATATCAGTGAGAAGAAGCCCTCCAAAAGGTCAGGTTAGCTGTTCTGTTAGGACTACCCAGTAAACTGAAATCAAGCTTCAAACACTTCATCTAAATGTATTCTGTGTTTCAATAAGAACCATCAAAGATAAATTCATTGCCTAACCATAGTAAATCCCTGGTGGCACATGAGCCTTATCAACCTCATCTGAGAACCTCAGGGACAGCTATAGAAAGGCTCATAAAGCTTCATCCCCATTCAGCTTTTCTTCAACAACCTCCTAGTATGAGTTCTAACCTCCTGATGCTAAAAAGTCACAGCTAACCTCTTAATTCACGAGCTTCTGGAATCTATGAGGGCCAGGATATATGTGCCTAGTATCTATCCCCAACACCTCCATACTTTGGGTCCTCAACATATCCACTCAATGCACAAATGAATCCTCTAGCTGCCACTGGCCTCAGTCCTGTCTGCTTTATACTGTGTATTCTCTGCCTTCCTCAAGAAATTCCTTTACAAACTTCTTTACAGGGAGTTTCATAGTCTATCACATCTAGCATACAGTTCTTATCTTCCTGAGTGATACCTGTATAAGTACCAATGGGGCTCAACTCTGGTTTTCCTTGGATTGGCCACTCCCCTGTATAGGCAGCCTGGGACATACACTGAACAACTTGTTGGAATCCCCATGCCTCTACATAGGTGCTGTCATCTCTGTTCTGTCTGAAATGTCAAGTGCCCGCCAGCCCTTGGTGGCTGGGTAACAAGCATGACAGCACTGCTTTCAAAATGACCCCAGGAGCCTTAAGCTCTTCAGCTTGTGACTGGTGTCACCTCTCTACCCCAATGAGGGGTATCTAAGACCACCTGTGCGGGAGGCTCTGTCCCACCCTTGTCCACCACATGGATAATGCCAGGACTCACAGTAGACCTGCCTGTAGAAACATGGCCTCTGAATGTAGACCTTAAGATCCAGCCTCCAGATGACTGTAGCAGGCTGTGAGAGACAGTATAGAGGCCATCTCCCCAAGTGTAGTCAGAGCCCACTTGGGACTGCTGTCCAGACTTGCAGAGCATTCAAAGATGACACTGACAGTTCTGATTGGTCTCAACTTGGGCCACAGCACACCAAAACCTGCCCCTCCCCCAACACACACATACACCAAACCAGGGTATCAACTGCCACTGCGGCCAGTACTGCCAGGATATCTGGAGATATCCCCCAGATAAGCCAGCAAGAGTTCTATTACATTCAACTAATTTGGAATATTCACCTGATTATGCTGAGATCCCTGTGGACATGAACATATGATCTGATTAACCATTTCTTACTCTGTAGTACTTAGTATAAAGAAGAAATCTGCAGCTGATGTGTCCCTAGGCCCACCCACAGCCACCAAAGCTTTGAGGGACTAAGATTTTTAACTCTGGCCTGACCTCAGGATACTCCTCCCCCATACCAGAATGAAGGACAGCAGCTTCTGGCGCCAGACCTACCTGCTTGTCTCATAAGCTCTCCTCCCAGACCCCTAAAAATAAAAAAAAAATAAAAAAAAAAAAACAGACAGAGTTAAAATCTTTTACACATAAAACATGAAACATTCCACCAAGCAACAGATACAACTTCAGGCACCAGAAACTATGACAGTTTTAATTAGGGGACTTAGTCCCCCAAAGTGTGAGCTACATTTTTGGAAAGAAACAAAAATTAGTGGCAAGATCATCCTCTGGCAGACTCTTGTCCTTTGAGCTTTCACAGGAATCTTGGTCATCACTGATAAATCACAGAGAACCAATCTCAAATGCTGCTTAACCACACTTCACAACAATGCCAAGATGACCATCATGTGGCCCAAAGTACACTAATGTTCATCATTGCTCATCCTGCCTGCCAGAAGCTACCCAACCTGTAATGCTAGCAAGCAGGAGCTAGGAAGTGCTCAGATGAGAAAACAGCACTGGCTTGGGAGGCTTTAGCTTCTGGCCCAAACAGTAACAAGATCTGCCTTAATTAGGAAACCAGAGAATATGTGTGCTACACAGCCGAGTCTGGAAGCCAGTGCAGCATGGAGACTTCTAATACCTCAGGGCACCGCCACACAAGTTCCCACGGGCAGATGTGGGTGAAGCACAAGTGGAACTCCTTGGTTTGAAAGGGGGAGATGCTTAGTGAATGAAGCCATGAAGGCCAGAGCCTGCAGCATAGATAGAGGACAGAAGAGGTCCTCTGGCTGACACTGAGCTGTATGTGCCAGGAAGGACTCTAGCCTGGAAGAAAACACATGGAAGGAGGATGCTTTTCAGATATATTCAGGCTGGGAACACTCTCCATCAGCCCAGAAGGAAAGGCCATGGCAGGATCCTCATAGTGACTGTGCATCAGAAGCAGGTTCACACTGCTCTGGACAACCCAAGGCTTTGATGCAGTCTTGAAAGTGTTCAAACAAAACCAGAAAAAGTAAGTGTGTGTGTGTGTGTGTGTGTGTGTGTGTGTGTGTGTGTGTGTGTG
>CABHPQ010131291.1:0-21492 GCA_902168405.1 Peromyscus aztecus | reverse complement strand
TGTGTGTGTGTGTGTGTGTGTGTGTGTGTGTGTGTGTGTGTGTGTGTTTTCTAAATCCAGAATGTAAATTTAATGGAGAACTACCTCCATTTAGTGGAGAATTTAATGGAGAACTACCAGGAAAGCCTGACCACAACTACAGGAATCAATAACCCAGAAATGTTCAAGCTGATAAAGGTCACACATGAGGTCATTAATGCAGCTATTATATTCCTCATATTGTCTAAAAGGATGGAAGGAAATGTAAGCAAAAGGAGGAGGGAAAATGGAATGTAGCACAAATCTTAAAAGGTCTTATTAATAAAAAACTCAGGAGCCAGATACTGGGGTGAACACTGAAAGATCAGAGAAACAGAACAAGCCATAGCTACCTCACCTTGCCAATGCCTCAGCTGATCCTGTTTCCTCAAACTGGAAGCCTCTGTGTCCTCATCCAAATGGATCTCAGATGAACTGCTGCTAAAAGCCTAAAAGCTTAACAGTCTCTAGTTCCAGGTCCTCACACCTTATATATCTTTCTGCTTCCTGCCATCACTTCCTGGGATGAAAGGTGTGTGTCACCACACCTGGTTGTTTCCAGTGTGGCTTTGAACTCACAGAGATCTGGATGGATCTCTGCCTCCATAATGCTAGGATTAAAGGTGTGTGTGCCACCATTTTCTGGCCTCTAAGTCTATCTAGTGGATGTTCTGTTCTCTGACCCCCAGATAAGTTTATTAAGGTGTACAATATATCAACCACAATGGAAAAGACACAGAGAACATGCAGAACACTATAAGAACTTGAACATGTTAAAGAAAAATTATGCCAAACATAGTTAACAGAATATTAAAAAGAGCAGAAGAAAAAATTTAACCTAGAACAGCAGAAAGCAGGTCTGTAGTCCCAGAAGATGGGGGAGGCCTATCTACCTCAGGGTGGTAGTTACAGGCTATGACTCTGAAAAAGTGTGCCAAATCTTACAAAATTAAAATTGATGAGCTTTATTCAAAAAAGTTTAATTAATCTACAGGATAAATAGCAGATTAGGAAACCCCTACATCTGCTTTCCAACACAGGGATAAGAACAGTGATGAACACTCATCTTAAGATACAGCCACCAGGCTGGAGTCTTCCCTAAGCCTCTCACTGTCAATAACCCTGCTACAAAATCAGTCTGACTAATGTAATTCAGAATATACTGTGACTGCCAGAAACATGGATCTCAGCAGCAACCCAGTCGTCATCATCCACAAAGGGTGCCTATGATCCTATTTGGGGACTGAGATGCCACTTCTTTGACACCTTGTGGCTTATCACAAGCTCTACAAATAAAATCACATTATTCTCCCAAATCTCTATACTATTTAAAACAGTCTCTTCTGTAGCTTTAGGCAAACACTGCAAAAATTAAATAGACAAAAAAAATTTATGTGCATGGGTATTTTGCCTGATGTATATCTGTGTACCATCTGCATGTCTGATGCCTGCAGAAGTCAGAAGAGGCATTAAATCCCCCCGAACTGGAGTTACAGATGGTTGTGAGCTGCCATGTGGGTGCTGGGAATCAAACCTTGGTCCTCTGGAAAAGCATCCAGTACTCTTAACTGCTGAGTCATCTCTCCAGTCCTCCAAATTAAACTGTTTTAGTAAGTTTTCTGGAAGTCATTTTATCCTACTGCTAAAAAAAAAAAAAAAAAAAAAGGAATTTTTACTTAGACCTAGGCACAGTTCAGGAACAGGTAGTGAAAAAAATCAAGAAAGGAAAATGTTTCAGAGTCCTCACAAAAAGCAGTTGTTAATATGGTGAGACTACATGACAGACAGTTCTGACAGGCCCAGAGGACCAAATGGGGACAATCTTAGCTCCACAAAGGCTCACCATGTGCACCTACCATCACTACCTACTCTTAAAGGTTTGGAAAGCAGTCAGTAAGATACAGGAAGGGAGGCTTCCCACTTCAAGAGTACAGGACAGTAAGTGCTTGGCGCCACACCACAAGAAGAAACACCACAGCAAGAAATGGAACAGAGTGGGAGGGAAACTGGGAAATCCAGTGTCTAACGGAACTCAGATCCAGAATATACAGAGCTCTGACTGCTCAACAAGAAAAGACAGATGTGGGTATTTTTAAGAAAGTGAGTAAGGGCTGTACGTGGTGGCATACAGCCTTAATTCAGCCCTCGGAAGGCAGTTTGTGAGTTTGAGGCCAGCCTGATCTACATAAAGCGTTCCAGGATGGCCAGGACTATGCAGACAGACCCCATCTCAAAGTGTGGGGAAAAGGAACTGAATGAATGGTCACTCCACAGGAGACAGGCAGTGCTCAGTCAGCACAGGATGCTCAGCATCACTTAGTTACTGGGGACACATAAACCACATTCACAAACAAATTAGAAACAATGAATACCACTACAGTATACCCTGCAGACCACAAACTTTCAGATGTGGAGCTAGTTAGGACACAGGGCTAAGGGTTGGGTCATCTGCAAAGAAACCTACTAGTTTCTTAAAGATATACACCTGTCAAATGACCCAGCAAAACCATCTCTAATATACTCAAGGAAAGGGACACACATGCACACTAAGATACAAGTTGATGTGCCCAGCAGCTTCATTCCATACTGTACCCTGAGTTGAGATGACACCCTGAGCCCACACATTGCTTCTCAGCAGTGAGAGTGGACACAAAACGAAACAAAACAAATAGGTTGATAGAATCCCAGCACAGGGAAACTGAAGCAGATGAACTGCCAGTAGAGTAGGGCCACGTGTGGTGGTGCACTCTTATCAGCACTTGGGAGACAGATGGAGCTCTGCAAATGCAAGGCCAATCTGGTCTACACAGTGAGTCCTAGGCCAGCCAGGGCAATATAGTGAGACCCTGTCTGAAAAAAACAATAAAAAATAATAAAAGGGGAAAAAAAGGTAATTCTCAGGGCTGGTGAAATCGTTCAGCAGTAAAGAACACTAGCTGCTTTTCCAGAGAACCCAGGTTCAATTCCCAGTGCTCATGCAGCAGCTAACAACCATCTGAAGAAAACCAGACGCCTTCTGGCCTCCTTGGGCACTGTACGCATGTTGTCTACAGGCACATAGTCAGGCAGAACATCGATACACATAAAAAAAAAAAAAAAGATCACAGTGGGGCATAGTATGACCTTGTCTAAAATAGAACAAAACAGAAAAATAGTACACTAAAACATGGATGAATCTCAAAAACACAACAGGAGAAAGAACCAGACCTAAAGGCTTTCTGTATTATCCTACCTGCACAGAATCTAAAGGAGGAAGACTGAGAAACAGAGAGCACTCAAGGCCCAAGAGCCAAGAGCCACCAAAAGCAGATAGGGAACACCTGCCCATCTGGGCAGGATACAACTGTCTTCAACCACAGAACTGCTGAGGACACGGTGAAACACAGGGTGCCATGACCTGTGACTTTAGCTTCCAAAAAGCCTAAAGACACCAAAGAGTTGTGGCCTTCATGCCCTTTAACACTGGCCTGAGTGACATCTGCATGTCTTCAAAGTGAACATGTAACAGTAAGGACAGGTGAAGGTGAGGAATAGCGAAATGGCCCAGCAGGTAAAGGCACCTTTCACCAAGCCTGACAACCTGAGTTCAATCCCTGGAACCCAAAGATAGAAGGAAAGAACCAACTCCTACAATTGTCCTCTGACCGCCACCAGTGCACATGGCATGTGTTTTATACATACATATGTAAATGTAATTCAGTGTTTCAATGAACCAGCTATTCCAGACAACACACATAAGAAGTCTTACTCTGTAGGCTTACCTATAGAGATGACGATCACAAAGCTAAAATTAAAGAATGAAAAGTCAGTTATTTTAAGTTATTTTGGTTAGGTAATTAGTTATGCATGTGACAGTGACTACTATCAACATACGGATGATGGCAGAATGACAGAGCTGGGCTTTAGGTTGACAAACAGCCAATCAGGAAGGTCAGAAGACAAAGGCCCACCTCATTGTACCTGGCCTTGGTTAGGTTCTTCAAGTGAGTTATCTCTAAAGGGAAACTGAGGCACACAGACATAAAGAGGGTGGCCCCTTTCACCCTGGCCCACTGATTGCCACTCAGGCAGAAAACTAGTCCTGCCATATGGCTCTGGTGTTTAATTTAGTTCACTGTTGTAAGTACATCCAACATTTTCGGGACAGTCACTGTCAGTTCCACCAAACTCTTTAGACATATCTTCAATTTCCACAAAAACTAAAAACAGCAGCCCTGTCACTAACCACACTCCTCAGAAATAGGAAGTCCTGGTTCAGAGGACACAGAGGCTCCATTCTCTCAGCCTCTGCATGGAACTGCCACCTTCCTCACCCTCACTTCCAAAACTGAGCAAGAAGGCCAGGCTCCACTTTAAAGCAAGAAATGTAAAAACTAACCAAATGGCCTCATCACAGTCATTATGATCTAAGACAAACCACTATTATAAAAAGAGGAAAATTGTAAGGAAAAAAATATTTATAACAAGAAATAATAAAACCATTTAATTCCTTAGGAATGTGGAGGAATTTTAATTCCTTGAAAATATCCTGGGTTCATACTTTTTCTCTTTTATGTCATAGAAAGTTTTGAGAATCCCAAAATCCCAGAAAAATATACATGCTTCCCATTCCCCAAAATGTACAAAATTCAGTGTTAAATTTCAGGAGACTGGAGATTAGGGCCACAGGGGCAAAGGTAGAATTAAAAGGCCTTTTTTTAATGGGTACCTAATCCTCTAGAAGGACATCCAACCCCTCAGCTGGGAATTCCTTCCTGTTAAGGCCCACAGTGAGACACCAACACAGCCCTGAAACCCACTGACTGTGATGACCACCCAACAAGATGGCTTCTGGCCCCAGAGAACAAGTCTAGTCCAATTATCAATTCCAGATAAATCCCAACAAAAGTAATGTTGGTGGAGAGAACCCATAGAGTCATCATGTCCTGTCCACACAGAAGGGGATCAGATGGGCCACACAAACCTGCTGGTGGATCTCCTTCAGGCTTTGCACTGCCTTCTCATCCAGGTAGTCTGTGACAGGCCTGCAGAGGGTGAAACAGCACTGAGTCCAATGAGGACTAAGCCGGAGCTCAGGTTCACAGGAAAGAACACACAGACTCAGAAAGAACGGCTTCTTGTTCATGCTTGTTCATGCTCCCACAATCCCTGAAGAGCTCTCACTTCTGCCTTAATTAAGGCTGTGTTGGGGGCTGAAGAGATGGCTCAAAGGCACTTGCTGCTAAGCCTGACAACCTGAGTTCAATCCCTAGGACCCACAAGGTAGAAGGAAAGAAGTGATTCCCCTCAAGTTGTCCTCTGACTTCCACATGTGAGTCATGGCAAACTCATGCCCACACATGTTTCTGTTTCTCCCTTTCTCAAATAAATAATTATAATTTCAATATTTTATTTTTGTATATGTATGAGTGTTTAGCCAGCATGTATATGTGTACCATGTGCATGACTGATGCCCATGGAGTTCAGAAGAAGGTATCTGGAGTCCCTAGAACTGGAGTTACAAAGGGTTGTGAGCTGTCATTCAGGTGCTGGGAACTGAACCTGGGTCTTCTGAAAGTGTTCTTTATTACTGAGCCATTGTCTTCAGCCACTAAATATAATTTAAAATAGAAAAAAAACAAATAATAAGAGAACAATCAGGGAAGGTAAGATACCCACTGTCAATCTCTGGCCTCCATACATACACACACGGACAAGTACATCTGTACACACGTACACACACACACACACACACACACACACACACACACACACACACACACACACAATCTGTGTTGGTTTCAGTATGTGGGCATCTGGGTGCTACCTTTATGCTCTGACCTATAGCCAATTTGCTGAAGACATAGTACCCTTACTGAGTATCAGGCCCCTGCTAACACTGTGGAAGTGGTAAGTCCCCTACAGGGTTACATGGGTTCCCACAGGAGCCTTCTGCTGTCCTCAGAAAGACTTCTGCTACAGTCAACCTAGCACTTCAAGACTTCCAGGGAGTTCTACTTTGCCTAACTCACACAGTAACCACTAAGCACATGCTATAACGTAAATCACAATTCACACTAAACATCTGCTTTCTTCTGAGATATAGCATGTGCCAGGCAGAGCTATGCAGTGTCAATTATTTATGGAGCTACATTCTCCTGTGTTTTAGGCATAACTATGCACAGCCACAACACCTTGGGGATCTGATATCTATTACTTGCTAGACAGAGCTATGTGGTAACTAACTCCAGCTCACTAGAGATCTAGTCTGCTAGGTACTAACTAGGCAGAGCCACACAGAGCCCCAATGCCCTGGAGGTCTGAAATCTCTTATGTGTTGAGTAGAACCATGTACAGCCTAACACCCTGGGCCACATATAAACCCAACAGCTTGGGAATGGATCTCAAATGTACCATAATATCACAATGCACTGCTGAGAAATGTCATGGCCCAAGTGCCTTTTACCATAACCAAGGAGAGCAAGGTGTTCTTTCCACCCATATAGCCTGTGAGCTGGGTTCTGGGGTCCAAGGGACAACCAATCCTCCTTGTGGCTGATAGGTAGGAATGAGGTTCATGTACCCATCTGCTGTCACCTTAACCCAAAGGAATCACTTAACACAACAGGAAATGACTTAAGTACAAATTTCAAGCTTGAACCTAAAGGGAGGTCATAGATGGCACTGTGTCTATAAGATCTTATTTTTGAGGAGTCAACCGCACGGTGATGTAAGGAAATTACACAGCTCTTGGAATATACCACTGTGCATGGTCCTGACTTCTTGTTTTGTAGTTATACTATAGATGCAAACAATGGGGGAGGGGGGGATATGCCTAAGGGAAACTTCCAAACTTACCTTTTGTTTTTCCTTTTTGGATTTTTTCCAGACAGAGTTTCTATATGTATCTCTGGCTGTCCTGGAACTTGTTCTGTAGACCAAGCTGACCTCGAACTCAGAGATCTGCCTGCCTCTGCCTCCCAAGTGCTGGGATTAAAGGAGTACACCACCATAGCACAGCCCTAACTTATACTTTCAAGTAGTTTAAATTATTAAAGTAACAAATGGGGACTGAAGAGATGACTCATCAAGAAAATACCTTGTCACACAAGTCAAACAACCCGAGTTCAGATCCTCAAAACCCAGGTAAAAGCCAGACACAGTGGTACATTTGTATGTACTCCCAGAAAGACTGGAAACATCTGAAGCTCACAGGGCAGCTAGCTTGGTGGGCAGCAAGACTGACACTGTCTTAAACAAGGTGGAGCATGAGGAAGATGCCCAAGGTTTCTTCTGACCTACACGTGTTCTGTGGCACACAAGTGCACACATGCACACAGCATGCACACACACACATACACATTCACACACAGAGTGACAAATGAACTGCTCAGCGCCACCTCTAAACAGGTGTCATTGCTCTTGTTGTCTGAATCCTTGGTAAATCAAATGCCAACCAGCAGTCCTTCCCTGAAAAGAGGAGAGTAGTCCTAACCACTGACCACCTCAACATAAAATGGAACCCTAAAAACACATGATCGACAATCAGAGCAGACAAGCTATTCTCAAACCCAAAATCACTATTGTTACCTAGCTTCCCAGATGACATCTCCTACCTGTTACTCTGTGAAGCCAGCTTGTACAGGGCATAGGTGACCTCTGCGCAGGAGAGGATGGCGCCATGTCTAGTGTGTAGATCTGGGCTCAGTGTCATCAACAATAGTGTTGGGAATACTGCAGTAGGCAAGTTGAAGGACACACATGGACAACTCATTACTTAGAAGTATTTCCTCTGGTGCTGGTCAGGGTCACCACCACTGTTTCTGGTGGGCAGAGCTCCCTCCTGAGCAACCAGGGCAATGTGCTAGGACACAGCATATAAATCAGTACATGCATACAGGCCCCCAGATACCCAGTGAGGGACAGCTGAAAAAGGTCATATCTGCAGATTTTCCCATCTGCACCTCTACTTAAAGAGAGCAGGTAGATTGAAGGCCACACAACCATAAAAGGTAACAGGCACTTCCACTCTTTATTCTTTCCCAATGACAGCAGAAAACCTCAGCCTCTGGTGTTTAGGGAGGAGAAAGCAGAACAGCTCCAAATTCTAAGTACATACCAATCTAGAGGCACTGATGACTCAAATGAGCCCCTGGAATCCCCATCATTTTTAACCTATACAATGCAACCCATAGATTCTTTGTTTTGTGGATGGTACCTGTGCCAAATGCCACCCAAAGCTGCCACTGGACAAACACACTGCATTTGTCTTCATATTCTATCCTGATTTAGCCTACAACTTACTCTTCAGCAACAGACATAGGACATCATCTTCATCTACTATGAGAACAGAACATCTTTCTGCTGTGTATGTGCACACATATGCACACAAGTGCACCCATATGAGTGCTCCAGAAGTGGTATGCACACCTACCATGAGCGGCTATGTACTCAGGTACTTGTGGGGTCAGGTTGTGCAGTGCCTTTGCAGAAAGTTCTCGGATGGCCCTGAGAAGTAACAGGAGCTGTTAGTAGAGTGGTTTGCATAGTCACACTCATATCAGCATTATTCACAACAGCCTTCAGATGGAAACACCCAAGGATCTATCAACAGGTGAATAAATAAGCAAAATATGGTAGATACAGACAATGGAATATTACTCAACTAAAAAGGAAAAGAATTCTGACATTTGCTATAAGAAAATGACAATTTGTGGTCAGCAGGTCAAAAACTGCCCAAGGCTTCTTTTGTAAGGCTCTAAGTTAAAGATCATTTTTACATTTTTAAGGGTCATATAAAGGAAAAAATATATATATATATGTATGTATATATGTATATATGAGACAGAGACCTAAGGTATTAACTATCTGTCCCTTTAAAGAAAAGGCTGATTGATAGCCCATGCACACAGATTCAATATCATGTTACATTTTAAGAAATCTATGAAACAAAGAAACATTTCATAATGATAAATATATCAGGAAGATGAAAAATTAGAGGTATACATGCATCTAAAATGAAAGGCCCACTCAAAAATTCTGTCAGGAAAGAACTGACAGAATTAGAAAATCAATCAAAGATTTCAAAAGTTCAAAAACTTAGTCTAACTCATGGATTGCATATTCACAATGTGGTTTTAAATATCTTGCTGTCTGGTAAACTAGTATGAAAGGCAATTTAATTAACCTCTGGCTGGGCAAGTCTAGGTGCTCTTCTCCCAATAAGAGATTTAATATCCCATCTGCCTGCATACCTGGCACATAAGCTCCTTAAGGAAAGGAGGGAGTTCCTGTTAGGTTGTCACAGCTAGCCCAAGTGAACAACATGGAGGCTTGAGCCAGAGGCTCCTCACTCCAGAGTCCAATGCAGGCTGCACTCAGCTTACACAAGCATAGCAGCAGCCAACAAATACTTGAAAGCTTTGGTCCCTGGTGTCAGAGTGGGTCCTTCAACCACAAAGACCCACTCTGACACTGGGATTTGGAAGGGGCACCAGGATCATACTACTAATTCCTCCAGCATTTGCCCTGTGTTGGCTGACCAGGCCTACCTAGAAATGGTAGCAGAACACTAACAGTGCTCACATCTAAGTTACACACTTGCCTTTCTTCTTTGAAGACACATTTAACTACTCATGAAATACCAAGATGGCCCCAAAGCTGCCACTGTAATTAGGAGAACTACCACTAAAGTCTGCTTGGCTCTTGGGTGGCAGAACAGAATCAGTATGGAGGCAGGGTCAAATGACCAGGAAGACCAGGCTATTCCAGCTGCCTGGACTGCTCTGTCCTCAGGCTATAGCTTCCCTATTACATATGACAAGGGTATTCAGGAATAATTACATCTCAGAATTGCCTGACCAACAGCTCCAGAAATGAAACTAGACAGATAGACCATTAACAAGCATGCCACACAGAGAGACTGGAATTTTCATTACTTCTCAGAAATAATTATTTTAAAATAGTTTGTCTACAATGAGAAGATACATTCATGAACTTATAAGCTCAACTGAACTTCTCCCGTTGGGGGAAAAAAAAAAAAGGAATTTTCAGAGAGTCACAAAAACACAAAACCTACCCATCCCAATGGTTAATTTTCATGGAGACCAAGTGGTCAATCATCGGCTTGGTGTATTCCTGGAATCCAGCAATAAACACACTGAAAGACATAATATTAAGAGCTGGAGAAAGGGGCAAATATAAGCAGTACAATGACACATATACATAAAACTCTCTTAAGCCATTATTTTATGCATTGCTTAAAGATTAAAAATAACATGGAGAAGCCAGAACTTTCATATACTGCCCTTGAGAATGGAAACTAAAACAATTACATTCAAAAAGAGTTTGGTCATTCCTTCAAAAGTAAAAGCTACCTACCAGATGACCCAATATTGCCTGCATCTGCAGCTACTCAAGACAGAAGAGCATTCATCCAGAAACCATTCACACAGCTCAGGAGCATACCCAGGACTGTGACTGGGAGCAGCACCCCATGCACATGCAGCTGATGGAGAAGTAGACTGCTTATTCATCCATGCCATAGGCACGCAACAGGACAAAGGAATGGGCTTTTTGTTTGAAGCCTGGGTCTTACTATGTACCCCTGACTGGAACAGAACTTGCTTTGTGGCCTAGGCTGGTCTCAAAATCACAAAGATCAGCCTGCTTCCCAAGCACTAGGATTGAAGGCATGCATCATCAAACTTGGCTTTTTGTTGTTGTTGTTTTAAAGTTTTATTTTTATTCTATTTGATTTGGCTTTTTTGAACTTTTTAGAATTACATACATAAGTACTATATTTACATCTTTTCATTCCACCCTCTCCCCCCAACTCCTTCTGTTCACCCTCTGATTTCCTTACAATTTCATGACCTCTTCCAACTATTAGTGGGTAGGTATAAATAAATATAACCTGCTAAGTCCATTTAGTGTTGCTGGCTTCATTTAGTGTGTGTTCATTTAATATACTTAAGGCTGACCACTTGGGGTTGGATAACCTAGGGGGGCTTGTCCCTGGAAAGGACTGATTCTTCCTGTCAGCAGCTATCAATTGCCCCATAGCACTTCATCTAGTGATGCAGCTTTGTGAGATTTCCCCATCTACACTGGAATGTGAACTGGTGTTGCCATGGTGCAGGTCTTGTTTAGGCAACCATATTGTTAAGCTTTCATAGGTACAGTTCTCTGTCATCTACAGAAGATATTATCTCATAGAAGATGTTCTGGTCCTCTGGCTCTTGCAATTCTTCCACCTCGTCTTCCATGATGTTTCCTGAGCCTTAGGTGTATGAGTTGTGTTGCAGATAAATCTACTGAGGATGGGTACCAATGGTCAGTTGTTCCCTGCATTTTTACCAGTTGTGGATTTCTGTGATGGACTCTCTGCTGCAAAAAGAAGTTTTTTGATTCGGGATGAGAGCTACATTTATCTGTGGATATAAAGCAGCTGGAAATTATACTGATTCAGAAAAACAGCAGCTGTAGGTTCTCCTTTAGGGGTCATGACCTCATCAG
Source organism: Peromyscus aztecus (assembly GCA_902168405.1). Taxonomy (NCBI): domain Eukaryota; kingdom Metazoa; phylum Chordata; class Mammalia; order Rodentia; family Cricetidae; genus Peromyscus; species Peromyscus aztecus. The sequence goes on along the minus strand of CABHPQ010131291.1, from coordinate 9,978 downwards.
CCATGGGTAGGATGGTGAGGTTTACAGTATCAGGTGTATACAGTACCTCCTTTTGAATAGGCCTTAAGTCCAATTATATTACTGTTCATTACCCCCAAGAAATAAGTGCCACTACTGTACCCCTGAGTATATTCTGCTGTGCTGATCATTGTTGTGGTGAATAGTCCATAGACTTTTCAGCTGAATAGAACTATTAATTGCTTTTCTGCCTTGGCAGCTTGCATAGCACCTTCAGATACTATGAGAACTAATCCTCGGGGAGGATTAGTTCAGGTTAGTTCCAGCTCAATTCCTCCAAGTCCCTTGTCTTAAATGTGTTGTAGCTCCAGCAATAGGGTCTTACCTTCAAGTTCTGGAAGGTAACCAAAGGCAGCAGCAATAATTTAATTTTGTGAGTCTATTGTAACTTTCCTGACCAATAACTCAAAAGGGGGTTTCCCATTCCTGGCACTGGGGTCTTTGTTAGCTAATAAGGTGGTCTGATGAGAACTGTTCCCCATAGTCTCAGGCATTTGAACAATTGGGCCCAGGTGGCAGTGCTGTTTTGGACGGTTTAGGGTAGTACAGCCTTGCTGGAGGAAGTGTGTCACTGGGGTAGGCTCTAAGAGTAAAAGGCCTCACCCACTTGCAGTTCACTCTGCTTCTTATTCATGGCTGAGATGTGAACGCCACCACCATACCTGCTGCTTGCTGCCATGACGGAGTCTTATCCCTCTGGAACCATAAGCCCGAATAATCTCTTTCTTCTGTACGTTGTCTTGGGTATGGTGTTGTATCACAGCAACAGAAAAGTAACTGATATAGTCTATGGCTCTTGGAGGCAGCATCACACCAAGTAGTATAACTTCATTTAAATTATTTGTGTATATATGCACATACACTTCTATATTGTATATGCATTTTTAAGTAAACATAAAATGTTTCCCTGTGGATTTTTCAATCATCCTTTGTGTTATTTATCCCTTCTCTCAGTACATTGTCCTCCCCACCCCTCACCAGGTAAAGTCCTCCCCACATTTTCCCTATTTTCCCCTGTGACCTAATAAACCCCTCTCTGGAGAGCCTTCTATACTCCTCTTGACCACAGTCTCTCTTTACTTTTCTGGTTTCTTAGGTAACTCCCAGGTCATATACTCACATCAAAGGACTTGGAATGAGAATCCACAAATGTGTGAGAACTTACAGCACTTGTCTTTCTGGGACTAGGTTACCTCACTTGGTACAATATTTTCTAGTTCTATCCATTTACCTACAAATTTCATGGTTTCATTTTTCTTTACAGCTAAACAGAATTCCAATGTGTACACGGACCACATTTCCATTGTCCATCAGCTGAAAGGCTGTTTCCATTTCCTAGCTATTGTAAACAGGGTGGCAATGAACATAGCTGAGCAACTATCTCTGTGGGATAGGAGTAGAAGCCTTTAGGTATATACCAACGAGTGGTATAGCTGGGTCATATGGTAGATCTTTTAGCTTCTTGAGAATTCTCCACACAGATTTTTCAGAGTGACTGCACCAGTTTGCAATCTCAAGAACAGTAAATGAGAATTCCCCTTTCCCTACATCCTTGTCAGCTTTACTGTCAACTGTTTTCTTGATCTTAGCCATTGTCACTGGGGTTAGATGAACTGTCAAAGTAGTTTTAATTTATATTTCTATAATTGCTAAGGATAGTGAACACTTACTACATATATACTGGTTTTTCAAGACACGGTTTCTCTGTGTAGCTTTGCGCCTTTCCTGGATCTCTCTGTAGAACAGGCTGGCCTCAAACTCGCAGAGATCTGCCTACCTCTGCCTCCTGATTGCTGGGATTAAAGGCCTGAGCCACCACTACCCAGCTATATTTCTATTAAGATATTGCAGGCGGATCTCTGTGAGTTCGAGGCCAGCCTGGGCTACAGAGTGAACTCCAGGAAAGGTGCAAAGCTACACAGAGAAACCCTGTCTCGAAAAACCAAAAAATAAAAAAAATTAAAAAAAAAAAAAAAAGATATTGCTTAGTCATTTTATTTCTTCTTTTAAGAACTTTGTTCAGATCCATGACCCATTTTTCTAAATTGGGTTTTTTTTTGGGGGGGGGGTGTTTGTTTATTTTTTGGTTTTTGGTTTTTGTTGTTGTTTTAACTTGTAGTGGTTTGAAAGAAATTGGCCCCAATAGGGAGTGGTACTATTAGGAGGTGTGGCTTTGTTGGAGTAGGTATGGCCTTGTTGGAGGAAGTGTGTCACTATGGGGATGGGCTTTGAGGTCTCCTATGCTTAAGCTACACCCAGTGACAAAGTTCACTTCCTGTTGCCTTCGACTCAAGATGCAGAACTCTCAGCTCCTTCTCCAGCACCATGTCTGCCTACACTCTGCCATGTCCTGTCATGATGATAATGGACTAAACCTCTGAAACAGTAAGTGGCTCCATTAAAGCTTTTCTTTGTAAGAGTTGCTGTGGTCATGGTGTCCCTTTATAGCAACAGAAACCCTAACTAAGACAGAAGTTGGTACCAGGACTGGGATATTGCTGTGATAGGCCTGACCATGCTTTTGTTTGGAGGAATTTGGACTTTGGGAGTTTGGGTTAGGAAAGCAGTAGAATGCTTTAAGCACTGCTTAATGGGAGATACTAGTAGGAGCATGGAAGATCTGAACTGTGGGGGCCTGGCTCAGAAGGATTCAGAGAAGAATTTTAGTATTTGCCTAGAGATCATTCTTATGATATTTTGGTGAAGAATGTAGCTGTTTTTTGCTCTTGTCCAAAGAGTCTGAGGATAAAGTGAAGAGATTTGGATTAATTCCGTTGGCAGAGGAAATCTCAAAACAACCTAGTATAGACTCTGTCGTGTGGTAAATCTAATGAAGATACATATGAAAAGGAGCAAGCTGGGCAAGGGAAAAAAATGTATAATTTGAAGAGAAAAGGAGCACCAGGAGGTAGAATTGAGCCAAGTCCTGTGTTCAAAGAGATAAATAGCTTAAGAAATGGAATAAGGAAAGTGGCGACCTCAGGGCAAGAACCCAACCATCTACATTTCCAACTTGTGAAAGGAATTAAAGAAAAGCTGCAGGGTGTGGTGGCACATGCCTTTAATTCCAGCACTTGGGAGGCAGAGGCAGGTGGATCTGAGTTCGAGGCCAGCCTGGTCTACAGAGTGAGTTCCAGGATAGGCTCCAAAGCTACACAGAGAAACCCTGTCTTGAAAAACCAAAAAAAAAAAAAAAAAGAAAAAAAAAAAAAGCTTATAGCCTGGTGTGGTGGCGCACGCCTTTAATCCCAGCACTCAGGAGGCAGAAGCATCTCTGAATTTGAGAACTGCCTGGTCTACAGAGCAAGTTCCAGGACAGCCAGGACTACACAGAGAAACCCTGTCTCAATAAAATAATAAAATAAAATAAAATAAATAAAATAAAATAAAACCTTTTTTTTTTAATTTCTTCATATTCTTTGCCTGTGTGGTCTAATTCCTCTACTTTATCTTCAAGTCCCAACATTCTATCTTCTACTTGCAAGGTTTTCCTCTGGGTTTTCTTTCTTTTTTTTTTTTTTTTCTTCGAGACAGAGTCCCTCTGGATTTTCTAATTGAGTTACTGAGTTTTTCAATTCCATCTTCATTTCAGCTTAAGCTCTCTTCAGTATTTCTATCTTTTTACTGAATTCAGTTTTCCAGTCCTGAACTGTCTTTATTTCCTTCTGCCATAGGTTTGTGTTTTCTTGGGCATCATTCAGGCCATTATTCTCTTTAGTTAACTGAGTTGTTTGTTCATGTTGTCTTTAAATTCCTTGGATTCTCTGATGACATTCATGACTGTTCTTTTAAATTTTGTATCCTTGGGTTAACCTTGGTAATTCTCATTTCTATAAACTGGTGGATCTTGGTGGCAGACTAGAGCAACAGAGGGGATTTCAAATCAGAAATAAACAACAAGGCATGCAGATCTGCTTGGGGTGGTGTGTGGGCTGATTTACCCTATCTATGCCGAGGAATGTGAGGGTGGTGTAGTGGCCCAGAGTAAAGCAGTCATCAAGGCAGGCAAGCATACAGGCTGAATGACTGAGTCTAAGTCTTAGGGTAGGGACAGCACAGGCAAGCAGAGTTTCAAGAACTCGACAGACTGGGTCAGCACACAAGATGTGCAACCCAGGCTAGGTCTGTGGGTGTGGAAGGTGTAGGTGAGCTAGGGTCCAAGGAACTCACCAGACTGGATCAGAGCACAGAATGTCTGACCCAGGCTAGGCCTAGAGGTTAGATACAGTGTGGGTAGGCTAAGGGTCAGGCAGACTCAACAGACTGGTCTGGTGCACAGGATCTGTTTTTATTATGTTTAGTTATGGATATGTATTACAATCTGTGTTAGCACATACTACATGTGTGTGGGTCCCTGAGGAGGCCAGAAAAGGGTGCTGGATCTCCTCTAGCTAGAGTTACAGGCAGCTGTGAGCCTTCTGGCATAGGCATTGAGAACCGAATGCAGATCCTCTGCAAGAGCAGCAATATTCTTAACCACCGAGTCTTGTCTCCTGAACTTCTTGACACAACACATAAAATGAATGAATTGCAAAATAATTATGCTAAGGGAAAGAAACAGACAAAGGTGAAAAGCAATCTATAACAGAAGAATAATTTAGCAGGTGACAAGTATGTTCACAAACCTGCTACCCACCTGACAATTTAAATGTTCTCTGTCCGACTTAGAAAGTGCTATACTTTGTATGCATATAACATGTGTTAACTACACATCAATAAGGCTATTAAAAGAGATGTACAGAAAAAAAGGCACAGTTGGCAAACAGTTTGCACTAAAAACTATATAAGGAAAACAAAACCAAAATAAACTAGCCTACATTTGCCTAGAAACATCAATAAAAAGGAGAAATAAAAATCCAATAAGCACATGAAAATATATCCAGCACAGGTCATTAGCAAAGATGAAACACTGTGAATGGTAAGATGTTCAAAGACTGGCTGCAACCAATCTCAGGAAGGTATGGAGGGCCAAAACCACATTCACAGTTCATACAAAGCTAAATCTCCACAAATTCTCATGTCTTTGCATAAGAAAGTTAAAATACACATCCACATAAAGATTTCTAAATGAGTGCCTTATTCATCAGAATAAAAACCTCAAAAATGCCTAACTGCTGATCAACAAGGCATCCTGGCAGGCAAGCTGTACAGCATCATAGCAGCACAGACATCACAATACAGAGGCACCTACAACAGGTAATCAGTGTTCAGTGGAAGAACCCAGACAAGGAAAAGCACACTCTTCAAGCAATACTAATCTGGACAAAACGCGAAGCACCAGCACTCAGAGCCAGGCAGAACAGATCAGAGATAGTGGGAGCCCTCTGCATCCCAGTGACAGTGGAGGTGTCCACCCTACTTGCTACACTTGTACAATAATGAGGGACATACAGTGGGGTGCCAGCAAAACTGATCAAAGTTACAAGACTGAGAGTACAAATCAAGGTGTGAAGGCTCACCAACGAGCTTGAGAGTATGGGTTCCATACCACCAAAGGCCAGTTCCAGCTCTGCCACCAACTAGCTGTGACCTTACCGAAGATAAGCCTGAACCTTGGCCCTAGGCAGTAATGAACCTATATGTAGCATGCCAGGTACTGGAAGGCCAAATACCAACCAAGAGGAATCCATCAGAAGGTAGGAGAGGGGAGACTGAGGCAAAGGCACAGGAAGAGAAAGGAGTGAGGCAGCATAATCTAAGGAAGATATCAGATGCCAGGATGTCAGGACAAAGCATAAATGGGGATCAGGGCTTGCCACATGCAGGCAGCCAGGGATATGAGGAGGGCCAGAAGGTGAGACATTTTTGAAGCTGATGAGGGATGAGTAAAAGGCAGACTTAGGTCACCCATCACTATGAGAAAAGGAACAGAAATGATGGTTTAGGCAGATGGAGGCACTCTACCTTGAGGCCATCTTGCTTTGAGTGACTTAAAGGACACAAGCATATGAGATTCCTGGAAAACAAACTACTAGGGGAAAAAAGGTAACAATTTTTAAAATGGTGTTCAAGGCTGGAGATATTAGGAAACTGACATCAGCAACAAAGAAAATAAGCAAGAGGCAAGTAGGCAGGTTACTGGGAAAATGGCCAGGCAGAAAAACACCCTATCCAGTGGTCACAGAGTAAATCACATACACCAATGTTCCTCAACCAGTTAATGGACAGATTTTGGTATGTTCACAGGGACAGTCAGTGATAACCCATCCAGATTCCTATGAAATTACATGGTAGACAACGACTGTGGTCCATTCACATGAAGTCCAGAGATCCTGCCCTCCAGGATCCAGGCTGAGAGAGAAATACCAGTCAAGAAGATGAGACCCTGGTCAGAGGCCCTGTGATGCTAGGATGTGGTAAAACCTGCTACTGGAGTGTCTTCATAAGACAACAGCTGATCTGCTACTTAGACCGAAGCATCACACAGCCTGCTGTACTGGAGAAGGAACACCCTAGAGCCTGGTTGTGTTCTCATGTATTTTTACAGAATGGATATAATAATATGTTTAAGTTCTACACTGGTGTGGAAATCTTAGCAATAAGTAGAATTTTCCAAAACCCAACTTAACTACCAGCTATTTTACTTAAGAAACTCCAAAATAAAGGACACAGAACCTCACATACAATATTCCAGCACTAATCAGAGAACAGAGAACACATGGACAGAGATGTGAAGGGCTGGGCTGAGGGGTAGAGGCATGCAAGCGAGGACCTTTGGTCACATGCTTCCTGGGAAAGTGGTTGGTCACTTTTTTGTTTTTAGTTTAGTTGTTTGTTTTTTTAAAGTCTGTCAAGGTTGGTTATGGAGAAGTGTAAATTCTGCATAGTCTGCACGGCAGGGCTATTAGGAAATCTACCCCCAGGGTATAAAATAGTCAGGAACTTTTTTAAAAAATGTACTTGGCATGTTTCTCCTAATTCACAGTAACTAAACTACTTCATAAAGTACCTTTTTCACATTAGTACTACTTCCTAGTCCTTAAGTTATACAAGTAAAAATAATTTGATGTGATTTCTGAAAACAGCAGTTAAGGGTGTTAACTATTTATTCCTTGACCTGATTTCTCAATTATCTTACTTACTGATCTGATAATCAGATAATTTCAACTTGGACATTTTTTTATTGAAACAAAAAGATACACATACACAGTCACTTCAAATCAAAAATGTCATTTGAAAGACCGATCCATTTGTGACAGCTGGTGGGAAAGCTGTCACACAGAAGGACATACACAGCTGTGCTTGTGGCTAATCCCTGTATGGTACCAAGGCCTGCACAGAACAGCACCAACCCAGAATGACCACAAGGAGAAGACTAATGACCAGGGAAGATGTGAAGCTCTAGTCACCACACTGAAGTGTGAGCAGGCATCTTCTACGGCATGTACCATGGAGTATAAAGTTGGTATGAGAACAGTTTCAGTAACTGTTCCCACTTCAATTTTTTCTTTCTACAACATGTTATATTTACACCAAGCAGACTATAGTATAATGAAGAATAATGAAGAAGGAAATGGTAGAAGCTGATGTTTGACACCCAAATCAAAAAGACTATTACAGTTCTGTTACACAAATTAAAACTTACCTTATAACCAGGAAACAATTAGATATGTTACCAACTGCAAAATAGTCTGCTGTAGTCAAAATATCAATTCCATGAGGGAAAGTACCCTGAAAAAAGTAAAAGTGAAGAAAATAGAAAAGGTGAGAAATAGCATCTGAAATCACTGATCACAGGCACACAACAGGGCAGCTGAAGCTGAGCCACGTGGCTCGTGGAATGCCCCACCGGTGTGTCAGTGTTCATCCTGCCTGCCTGGCCAGATGCTGCACGTAGTGCCACTCATTCTTCAAACCCAACTGTTTCAACTTCAAATGCTGTGAAACTTAGAACTTGGTCCCCCTTTCTGGTCACAAAGACAACAGCATAGCCCTCAATTCCAGAGCCTGTTAGAGCAGGAAAGCCAATGGAAAGCAAGCAAGCTCCTGTCTGGCTTGAAACCTAGACTAGGGCCCACACCTCACTAGCTGCCATAAGGATGGATGAGGCTAATAGAAATAATCACTCTCAGGGCTAATAGCCGGCCTCTAAGAGCATCAAGGAAAGCAGCCATCAGTTCCCCAAACTCAAAAACAAGAGGCAGGCCCCTCCATCCTCACCCATAAAGAATATTCATAGTGGAGTCCCATCATCACATTATTGGTATTCCCTAATATTATCACTTATAGTAAAAAAAAAAAATATTTTACAATCTAGAAACTTTATAAACAAATTTCCTTTAAAAATATAAATGTAGAAAGTTGTAGCCAAATGTAGAAAGCCTTACAGCTATTGGCCCAGAGGTGCTCCATTCCAGTAGCAGATGAGTTCCCTATCTGTGCACAAAGCTGGCACAAAAATGACAAGCAAAAGCCAAGAAAAGTGACAGGCACTCTACCACCAGCTCCTTCCTGCCACACCCCTGTACCTTACGCAGGAAGGAATCTACTCAAACACCAGGTGTTACCCCTCTGCACAGCCAGCTCAAAATAGTATCAGAGGTGCATCTACTAGCATATGCATGTGTGTGACCAGATCCAAAGAAACGGATACAAAATAAAGAAATTTACAATTTGAGTCTGAATTTCTACATAGAATTCAGGCTATTTATTACTATGGAGACAATGTCAAAAACAGAAGTTTAGTCTTCAGGTTACATATAAATAATGCCAATTAGTCTGAGCACATGGTGGGATGTATCACCCATCTGGAATCCAGAAGAGCTAAAAACACAGGCCTAACTAAAACATGTGAGGTCTGCCAGCCTTCTGTTCCCTGACCTCTGCCCTTAGGGCTACCCCAGGCACAGAGTGAGAGGAAAAGCCACCATTACCAGCCAGGGGCTGGAAAGCGTAGCCAGCAGAGGAAGCAACCCCTCCATGCAGCCCATCTTCACTGTCATCCTCAATGCCTTCACCATTTCACAAGCTAATCCTGGAGCCTGGTCATTAAAATCTCACAACTTTACAAACACTACCCAGCAAAGAGCCCTCCTGAGAACACTAGAAAAGCTGCCCCAACCCTCTGCCTGTGAGGAGAATGATGAACTGAGGTGTCTTAAGAACCACCAAGTCATTCAGGGGTTGAGTTGGAGTAGAGTGACTGGAGTACGTGGCTCCTGGTTCTGCCATGGTGCATACTTTGTGTGCTCTTATCATATTCCTGTTTGATGGTGTGGGAAATGCAAATGTCTTTTCTATCAGAGTTAAAAGAAGACAGAGAAAATTCTATGTTTAAAGAAATTAGTAAAGATACCATTTGGCTAGAATCCCTCCAAATTAGCATACTCTTTTTTTCAATGTTTTAAATATTTCTTTAATTTTTATGGTGTTTTTCCTGCATGTACGTCTGTGTAAGGGTGTCAGATCCTCTGGAACTGGAGTTAGAGACAGTTGTGAGCTGCTATGTGGGTGCTGGGAATTGAACCAGGGTCCTCCAGAAGAGCAGCCAATGCTCTTAAGCAATGAGCCATCTCTTGAGTCCCAGATTATCATATTCTTAAAGTCAAGATATATGTTCAAATTTCATTCTCCCTAGCAAAATGCTGGTCCATTTTGAATTAGCCAATCAAGTAATATGAGGCCAAGCTCTAACCACTCAAGTCTGTGAGGCACAAAACCCTTGCCTTGGGGTTAAAATCAGAGCAGGACCCCTAATGGGTGTGCTTGCTAGATTAAGAGTGGCTTTGCAGTGTGTGGTGGTGGTGCATGCCTTTAATCCCAGTACTCTAGAGGCAAAGGCAGGTGAATCTCTATGAGTTCAAGGCCAGCCTGGTCTACAGAGAGAGTTCCAGGACAGCCAGGGCTACATGGAGAAACCCTGTCTCAAAAAACAAAACAAAAGGGAGGGAGGAAGGGAGGAAGAAAGAAAGGAAGGAAGAGAGAGAGAGAGAGAGAGAGAGAGAGAGAGAGAGAGAGAGA
>CABHPQ010131288.1:0-13754 GCA_902168405.1 Peromyscus aztecus | reverse complement strand
CCACCACCACCACCACCACCACCACCACCACCACCACCATCACCATCACCACCACCACCATTACCATCATTATTATTGACAGACTCTCACTATGTAGACCTGGCTGGCCTGGAACTCACAGAAATCCACCTGCTCCTGGTTCCTGAGTGCAGAGGTTAAAGGCCTGTGCCACAGCACTCAGCCCATTATTTTTTAATCATAGTACAAATTCCATTTTAATTATAGACTATAATTAATATATTATATTTCAGATATAATGTATTAATATATAATTGTGTATAATATAATATGTATTATAATAATCCCTGTTACTGCAGTTGTCTCTGCCTACCCCTCAAAACACTTTAATAAGCAAATAAATCCAGGCTGGGTTCTGGCTCAGAAAAGGGTAACTTTTCTTTCCTTCTTTTTTTCTTCTTCTGCCTTTTTCTTTCTAAAGCTGCCCTAAGCCTAAGTATTTGGCTTCCCTCCTTCATCTTTCTCTAAACCCCCCTCCTGGCCATATGGCTGTTTGTCTGCCATGTGGCCGACCTCCACGCTGGCATGTATCAAACAGTGTGACTTTGTCTCTCCTTCTTAAGCTCCCATTTATAAATCTATAATAAACTTTTCTCTAAAACTCAAAAAAAGAGTAAATGAATCCTTTTGGCCTGTCCCATGTTGTGGACGGGACCTCCGTTTGCTGTAGAAGCAAAGACATCCTCTTTGCCGTGTGTCCCAGACGAATGGCCTCTGCAGCCATAGGTGTGCTAATTCCTGATGAATTCCAAATAGCTCCTGTCTGTTTTCTGCTTCACCAGCTGCTCCACAGAGACATTTGAGAAACAAATCCAGGAACTCAAAGAGTAGAGGCGTCCGTCTTTTGCCCTGAGTGTTTATGAACTCTATCCCATGGGAGGGTTCTCCAGGGCTGTGAACTGCAGCCCAGAGATCTGCTTCTTCAGGAAGGAGTAAGACAAAGGGGCAAAAGGATATTAAATACGAGCTGATCACACACGAAGACAGAAGGAGTGGACGTGTGGTGCTTTGGGTGGGCTCTTGTCAGTCCCTCCCCTCTCCATGCTGGAATGTTGTCTGGATGGGTCTTGTGTGGGCAACCACAGTAGCTGTGAGTTCATGGGTTCAAAAGCCCTTGTCCTGTCCAGAAGACATGACAACCTTCCTCTCTTACAGTCTTTCCACCCCCCTTTCCTGGATGTTTCCTGACCCTTGGGGACGGGGCTGAGACAGACATTTCCCATTTAGTGCTAAGCCCTGAATGGTCACTTGTTCTCATGTACATTTGGGCAACACTAATTGGATTCAGTGGGCCGTGGATGAAGAAGAGGAGGAAGAGGAGAAAGAGATGAAGTTGAGAGAGGGAACTGGGAAGTGGTGGTGGTTCAACAGTGGACATGGTCTAAATAGATAACATTCATGTACAAAATCACTAAGAATAAATAAGCAAAACTTTAGAAAAACATTATGAAAATGGAAGAATTTTATAAATGTTTAAGGAAATAGATATCACTAATGTGATCTGAACATGATGAAGTGTACACATGACTAATCCTACAAGATACCACATAATAAAGACAATGTTTATGTTTTATGTATTGGTTGAACACAGATTAAAAATAAATCAGTAAGAAAATTAAGAGATTTGAAGAATTCAGTAGCCTTGTGACAGAAAGGCACCAAGCAGGACTCTATCCGGAAGGAAGGCAGAGGCTGGTGTCCCATCAGCAGCCACAGCAATATGCTGCTGCTTTGCCTGGGACTCTTCTCCTGAGACAGAGTTTCCCCCACACTGAATGGCAGGCTAGCAACAGGCTGAGCAGCGCAGCTGCTTCCTATTAAGCAGGACAATGAGGAGATTAACAAAATGCAAAAGCACTTCATTCTCCTCAGTAATTGTTGTCGGAATAATATAGTTATCATAAAAATATGTTCTGTGTATTGCCGTGTAATGGGTTTAATATTTTTTAAATAACAGATGGCATTTAAAATATTTCTCTGTGTTAATTTCTGATATGCCAAATAGCCCTTGTGAGAATCTGCAAGGAACAAAAGTTTTATGGAGTCCTTAGGAGAGTTGTGTAATAGAAAGGGGTTAAGGACCTGCTTTAGGGCTGTGCAGCAGGGCAAACAGGTGTGGGGTATCAGCCTGTAGCCCTAGATACTTAGAGGCTAAGGCAAGGGGGGTTCTTGAGGACATGAGTTTGAGAGTAACCTGGGGGATATGGAAAACAGAGAGAGAGAGAGAGACAGACAGACAGACAGACATACAGAGGCAGAGACAGTGAGAGACAGATAGATAGATAGATAGATAGATAGAGAGAGAGAGAGAGAGAGAGAGAGAGAGAGAACACTATGCCTTTTTCTGAACTCAAGAATCCTTGAGCTTTCTGCAATGCAATTCTACAGGCCAATGTGTCCAGTTCTTTATTAATCAAGTGTGTACTTAACTTCTAAGGTTACACGAACACACCCATCCACTCACACACCCACACATCCACACACGTGCTTACAGTTCTGTTTTGTTAATTTGTACCTCTGTGATGATCTGGATGGCCAACTCAGGAGTATTTAGAATCACCAAGGAGATTCCTGTGTGTAAACTTATGAGAGTTTTTTCCATGAGGATTTCTATCCTCAACACCCACTGTGGGTGGCACCATCCCATGGGCTGGGGTTCTGGACTGTTAAAGAGGAGAAAGTGAGCTGAGCACCAGCATCCATCTCTCTCCTCCTGACTGGATACAGCGGGAGCAGCCACCTCATGCTCCTGACCTCTATGCCTTCCTCACCATGATGGACTGTACTGTCAAATTGTGAGCACAAGTGAAATTCCCCCTTGAGGTTTTTTGTTTGTTTGTTTGTTTGTTTTTTGTTTTCTTGTCACAGCTATGAGAAACGCAACCAGTAGCCTCTGATGCACAAAGCAGGCAGTCTTTACAGCTCATCCCATGCCCTGTTTTTACAAATGTTAAATATGGCATCCTAGTTAATCATGGCTGCCAAATGGCTTGGACTGAGCAACTCCTGAGAAACCTAGATATGTCTGAGGTCATTTCCTGAGATGACTGTGACATGGGTCAGTATGATGAGTAGAGAAGTTCTGCCATGAATGTGGGTAGTGACTTCCCGTAGTCTGGGGGCACAGATGGGTCGTAACATAGATGAAGAGGATGCTTTGGCTGCTTGGGCCACCCCTTCCTGACTGGGTACTTTTTCTGCTGCCACGTCTGGATATTTGGGTCCAGGCTTTTCAGATTTCAATGTGGATTTGAACCCACAGTTCTCCGCAGAATTTTTAGGACAGGATCATTTGCCTCTTATCCTGAGGCTTTTGTCCTGCTGGGCCGAACAGCTGGAGGTTTCTCCGGCTCTCTAGCTTGCACAGACTGCTGGGGGACTATTCTGCCTCTGTTTGTATGAGCCATCTTGATACACACACACACACACACACACACACACACACACACACACACACACAGCCAAACACAACCTTATCATTGCAGATTCTCTTCTGAACTCTGCCTAATAAGGAGTGTCTATCCCCACCACTCACTCACTATCTTGCAGATGAAGAACCCAAAGCCTGGAGAAGCTGTTGGCTTGGGAGCCCTACAAACCCTCTTATACCATGCAGACTACAGGTTTCTGCTACTGCCAGGCACCAGGAATCCTTCCTGTTTCTAACTCTGTCCAAACTTCTCCCCCAGCCCTTAGCCTCTGAGAACATCTATGAACTTGTATATAGCCATCCCCATTTCCTGTAGACACTGGAGAATTCCCTATTCTGGAGTGTTTGAATAGCGGGACTTACATTCCCTCTTGTTATATAACCGGTGGTTGGGGATTAAATCCTCACCATTTTCTAGGACCTTTTAACCCTGAAGCCGACTGTGTGGGCTTTGTTTTCTCTGCAGCACTCAGACGTAAGTAGGACACTTTTCCAACAGAGCTGTGGCACCATTGTTTTCCGAGACCCATATTTTACCTGGAAGCTGCAGCTTGGTCATAGTTTATTTTTCTTTATGTGGGTGAGTTTTAATTAAATTTTTCTAATGGAATTTCTAATGAACTGTAGTCAAATGAGGGAAAACTTAGTAAATCAGAAAGGGTTGGCTTTCCACTGATTGGACAAGGTCTTCATTATCATCCATTCTCTTAGTCAACTTTTCTATTTAAGGGATGCTGATAAAAACCGTTCAAGTGTGCAGGGATGTCTTTTGCACATCCAGTCGAATAAAAGGGCCTTTGTTCCCCATTCTCCCAATGGCCTGGTTTGCTTCTAAATCCCTGGTCTGCTGTGCCTGGAGAGGTAGTAAAGCACACTGCACATGCCTGGCCCCTTTCACTTCCCTCTGTTTTATGAGTTTTTACCCTCCTCCCTGCTCGGCAGGAATTGCGTGCAGGTAACCACAGCCGCTGTGAGTTTGTGAATGCAACAGTCAGCAGTTTTGAACGAAATAAAAAGAGAGGAATGTTTAGAAAGCCACAAAAATAGCTGGTTTCTTCTTATCTTCCTGTCAAACTAAAGCTGGTTACCCCCACTCCTCCAAACTCACCAATATCTTGTACTTTAAAGAAAATTGGAAACCAGGACCCTGAATCACTCTTTGAACTTTTTCAAAAGAATATAAGGAGACTGAAAAGCCACCCCAAGAAAGGATCTGGCTTTGCTGAGCTGTTGAGTTTTTAAGCCCCAGCCTCTGCCGCACTCTCTGTTAAGTGTGGGAGTCTCGCTGTCATAGGGAGGAGAGATGGTAAAAAACACTTACAGTCACAGCATCTCCAGGCGTTGTTTGGCAATAACTGTCAGCCCCAGCAGTACAGGATTCTTCCCTGGAGGAGGAACATGGGGGCACTGTCAAGACATTCAGCTCTGACTTCAAACACAGCCCAGGAGGGGAGTCATGCTCACTGTCAGGGAAGGAGACAGGGGACAGCATTTGTGTAATCTGCAGGACCACAAGGCCAGCGGGAGCTGAAACTGAGAGCCAGGCTAGAGCAGCTATGCTGGGGTAACTGTCAGTCAGGTCTGGTGTCACAAGGATGTTTACCTCCCCTGAGGGAGAAAGGGAAAGACAGGGGAGGGAGATACATGCATCCCGTGATAGTCTTTGTTATGCTCTCCCACTGGAGACAACCAAACATGTACATATGACACACATATATATTCATAATAATACATACATATATAAAATCTAAAGATACAGTACGTAGTTTCTCTCTCTCTCTCTCTCTCTCTCTCTGTGTGTGTGTGTGTGTGTGTGTGTGTGTGTGTGTATGTGTATACAGGAACCATATATACAGGGACCCCACCATATCTCTAAGAGGGTATTTGATATGTGCAGTTACCCCAAATATTAGCTTAATTGTGCAGGTGTCTTTTGGTCACAGTAAATGCAGGAAACATAGCAGAGATCCATCAGACACTCCTCCTAAAAAAAAATCAAGAAGAAGCATCAGGTCTGTTGTCTCCACCTTTAATCCCAACTGAGGCTGAGGCGGGGAGATCAGAAGTTCAAGGCCAGTCTAGGAAACATAGTAGAACCCTGTCTCAAAAATTAGAAAGTTAAAAGCCAGGTCTAACGGTGCCTTTAATCCCTGCACCCAGGAGGCAGAGGCAGCAGGAACTTTCTGAGTTTTGAGTCCATCGTGGTCTATGTCTTGAGTTCTAAGCCACACAGGGCTACACCATGAGACCTTGTCTCAAAAAAAAAAAAAAAAAAAAAAAAAAGAAAGAAAGTTAAAATAGGCTATGGATATATCTATCTCAATGGTAGTACTTTTACTTAGCACATATGAGACCCTAGGTTCAACTTACAACAATAAACAAACAAGTGAATAAATAGTGAAGATAAGTTACACGAAGTAGCTCTGTCTCTCCTGATGGAGATTTTGTCTGAGTCATGTGGAGTCCTGACTTTCCACAGACGCAGAAGGACATGTAGAAGAAGCAGATGCTCCCCTCATCCCTGCGCACACACTGAGCTTCATGGACCAAATCAATGCTTTCCATGGGAGCCCCTGGAGCTCATCATTCTCTCCGTTTTACTCTTGGTCTATTTCTATCCATTAGCAGATTACTTCTTCTCCTTGAAACCCACTTCTACCGGGCTTCCAGACGCTTGCCTCCTGAAGAGCCTGGGTTGGTAGAGATGCTGGCTGATTTCCGTGGCTGTGCTCCCCTGAAGATGAGGAACACAAAGAATACAAAGAGAGGGAGGCTCATCAAGCTGGTGGTTTACCTCATTCTGGAGTCCTGTCCTCAGCAGGATCAGTGACGTCATAGGAATCCCTGTGGAGCTTGGAGCAGCACAGAGAGGCTATTCCAGGGAGAAACAGCAGAAAGATCTCAGCAGTCAGTCAAGGATATCAGATGTGACACAAATCCCAACTCAGGACAGCTGGTCACCTGTAGTGTTCCCCCAACATTAGTAGAAAAAAAGAAACATAGGAATAGATTTCTTACTCAGACCCCAAAGGATCCACCCAGATCTTGTTCCACCTCCTCACCTCTTCATCCATGGAAATCTGCTTTGAACCTCGCCCCCAGGAAGGTTAGTGTGATTCAGGGGGATGGAGAATTCCCATGTTCACGGTACAGTACCAATGTTGGACCAATTGTCTTTACATTCAAGGATGACATCACTGTAGGTCATTAAAAAGGTTCTGGTGACGTAGAAGAGAAAGAGTGTGCAGAAGGGATTTTAACAGGGGTCTATTAAAGAAGACAAATGTTCAGTTTGAATAAGATATCTTATGTAGCTGAGACTTCGCACCCACAAATAAGTCTGGTTCTTGGTGCAGGATTGAGAGTCTCTACACGTGATTGTAGCCAAGTGGTTACAAAAACTGTAGGAAGCCATAATTCTTTTCACTGAGGCGGCTAGCCGATTGTCTGAAAACATTGTAACCCACATCTTTGTGGCAAACTGAAGGAATTAAGAAGGGGGATCCTGGGAAAAGGTTTTAAGAAACCCAAAGCAGTTAGCGAAGCAGCAATCTTCAATTTATCTGTCTTCCTTGCTGTATTAACAAAACCAAATGTTGTCAAATATGCAATTGTTTTGTTGGTCTAGCCCACAAGCTTCAACTCCACTCACTCGGTGAGCCGACCTTTCCCCAGTATTCTTCCGCGGAAACTTCATAAACTAGATGGGTTCTTTCAAACGTGGAGGTGCAACAGACTGCAGCTAAGAGGAGGGAGATGAATCTGTTCTCTCGCAGACGCAGGAAAGCACAGTTCATCTGGAGACTTGATGCTGTGCTTGAATGTGGAATGTCCCCCACAGGCTCTGGGTTGAAAAGCTTGGTCTCCAGCTGGTGTGCCTGTTTTGATTGGCTGTGGAGTCACCTGGAGGTGAAGACTAACTGGAGGGTCCCTGTGCTCAGGCTTGGCCATTGAGGTGTATAACCTTAATGCCTTTGGTTCTCTGCTTCCTGGTCTGCTCTATTCAGAACAGGCAGCCTCTAGCTCCTGCTGGAATCTACCATAGCCAGGAGCTGTCTCAGCCATGATGCAGAGGTCTGTACTCAACTCAAAATGAATCCTTCATCCCTTTAGCTGCCATTAACTGATGTATTTCATTGTGACTTTTGTATTTTCTGTTTCTGCCTCTTGTTCCAGTGAAAGAGGAGATTCCTCTATATTTCTGCTGAACCCATTCCTTACTGTTCCTTAGCACGAGATATTCCTGTTAATGTATCCAACAAGGAAAGTCTTATGGTCAAGGTCCCTATAAGCATTTAATATACAAAGACAACCACCAAAGAAAGCCCCCCCGCCCCAGAAACATTACCTGTGGAAGTCCCACTTGCCTTCAGAATACCTAGGGAAGCCTGTCTTCAACAATCTAGCCAGCCAAATTTCTAGGGATCCTCTGTCTCAACTTCCCGAGAGCTGGCAATACATGGAGGCAGCCATTCCCATTCAGCTTTTATTGGGTCCCGGGGATCCAAACCGTGGTCCTTATGTTTTATCTGCTGAGACATCTCCCCATCTCCTATGCCTTGTCAAGAGGCCCTGCAAGCCCTTTCCAAGCTCTGATACCCAGGAAGAACCAGCCCTTTCCAGACTCAGCACATCTCTGTGGGCAGCACCCTTCCTTAGATAATAGCCTGTACTTTATGAAAAGGAGAATGTGAGTTTGTCTGGAGTATTGATCTCTCTGTGCTTTGTGGCTGCAGGCGCCACGAGACCAGCTCCCCCACGCTCTCGTTCCCCTGACTTCTCCTCCATGATGAAGTTGTATCCTTGAACTATAACCCCAAACAAGACCCCTTCCCTTAAATTGCTTTTGTTGGGGTATTTTGTCACAGTAACGGGGAAAGAAACTAAGATAGAAGGATTGAAATTTAGCCTGGTAACCCAGAACCTGAGGTCCCTCTGATCTTCACTCTGAGCTCATGCAGGATGGAGGCTAAGGAGAGCAGTGGATCAGACAAGAGAGGGGTCTTTGAGCCCTCCCATGGTCCCTTGCTCACAGATGGGGCCTGGCTAGCTCCTTGATGGCGGGGCGATGGCAGTACCCAGGAACCTCCTCTTCTTAATGACTCCCAATTCTTTGAGGAACATGGTTTCTATTTTAAAATACCCAGATACAGATTCATAAACAGAAATATTTATGACTGATTCAGAAGACTGGAAAAGTGTTTTTGATCAGAATTAATTTTCCTCTTGCATGCTAACTCTGGGAAAGAAATTATGATGTGTTTAACACATGATTTTGTTGTACCATAATTCAGGAAAAGTTCCCTGAAGGTACTCGGAAGTGAATAAATTCTATCTCTACGCTAAAACACAGTTAGTCTAATAGATGAAAATACAAAATTCACCAGGTGACTGATAATTCAAAGCATTATGACCATAGTAATTATAATTTTAAAAGCGAATGTCTGTCAAGTGCTAATAAGATGTCAAACAATGTTCTAATTCCTTCATACAAGCTAGTTCACTTAATTTTCCTAACAATATAAAGAGGCAAGTACTACTGTGTTCTCTAGCTTTGCAGAGGAGGAAGCTGGTGCATTAAAAAAAAAAAAAAGGCAGTAGTTCTCAACCTGTGGGTTGTGACCCCCACAGGGATCACATGTCAGGTATCCTGCATATCAGATATTTACATTATGATTCATAACAGTAGCAAAATTACAGTTATGAAGTAGCAATGAAAATAATTTTATGGTTGGGGGGGTCACCACAACATGAGGAACTGTATTATGGGGGTCACAGCATTAGGAAGGTTGAGAACCACTGGTCTAAAGTCATACAGACTGTGAGAAAATCAGAAATTAAATCTAGACTTGTCTGACTTATAATAATATGGTCTCCAAGTTGCCGGTGAGGTGTGCAAAGTATTTTAGGGGGATAGAAGAGGTGGTAAAATAGCTGACAGACAGGTGGGCCTGGGTCTGCAAGGTGCAGAGGAAGCGGGGAACAGCAGAAAGGACTCCGCGGAACCATTGGTGTGAGTGTGAGATCCACAAACGGGAACTTGTGTGAGGAGGTGGACGGCATAGGGAATACATTTAGTTTCCATTTGAGAGGCTAAGAATACAGAGTAAAGTCATCCCTTAGACAGTCAGGAAGCAACTACTGAGTGCCACAGAGCTTAGGTTGTAACACAGAGCAAGTCAAACCTGCTGTCCTTCCTCCTTCTCTCTGCACCCTATTCCACAAAGCAAAAGCCTACAAAGTCAAGACCTTCTCACCCCCGAGGCCTTCTAACAATAGCAGCCCTTTCAGTGATGTAAAGTAATCTGTGTGAGGTGAAGCAAACTGAAGCATGTTTACTTGTTTGTTTTTTTTTTCTTTTCTCTTTTCTCTTTTGCAAACTAAAACACCATGGAAGATTTGGTGTGTGTGTGTGGTGCTGGGGGAGGCGGGGTGTTGCAGGCTTGCAGGTTGGCAGGTGAACATAGCTTAGGAATGATAAGTCTATTTCCATGTAATCATCTATAGAATGGTTGTTGCACTGGCCAGCCGCTTTGGTCCTGGACTTGCTATGTGGAAGTCACCCTGCCAACATGGACCAGCTGAGTGGCAGGGCTGTGTCTATTGAGCAAATGTCTGAATTTTCTACTTGGTGACTTTATTAGCATTCCCGTTTAGCACTCACATGTTGTAAAATAAGACGGCTCAGATATTAGATTAATAATAAAATCTATACTTTCATTAAATGGTTACAGATCAAAGTTATTTCAAAGGAGAGGTCCCCTCAGGTAACATTTTGAAAATAATTTGAAAGTGGTGATGGGGTATGTGAGATATGGGAAATAATTTACCTTTAAAGATTAAAAAAATTGTTAAGTGTCTATGTGTGTGTCTATGTGTGGGTATGTATTTGAGTACAGTACCCAAGGAGGCCAGAAGAGAGTGTTGGCTTCCCTGAAAATTAAATTATAGGCACCTTTGAGCCACCTGATTTGGGTGCTAGGAACAGAACTGAGGTCCTCTATAAGAGCAGTATAGGCTTTTTTCCCTATTTATTTATTTATTTATTTATTTGTTTGTTTATTTGCTTATCTATCTATCTATCTACCTATCAATCATATATCTATTTATTTATTCTATGTGTCTATTACATCATATATCTTGATCCCATTAATTTCCCTAGGATCCTGCTAGGTGACTGTGTATAGATCATGAGTTTCTGTGAAATTTCGCCATCCTATGAAAAATCTGTACTTAGCCACAGAGAGCATAGCAAGTCAGCATCTCCTCAGGCTGACCATCATGGAGAACCAACATTGTGTAGCATTAAACGGTCACTGAGTTTTTTTTTTTATTGTTTTGGTTTCATTATGATAATTATTTGTGAGATGGGGTCTCATGTAGCTCAGGCTAGCCTTGAAGTTGCTACATGGCCAAGGGTGGTCTTGAACTTCTGATCCTCATGGCCCAGGTTCCCAAATCCTGGGGTTACAGAAGTGCAGCACTATGTCGTCTGTGCAGTGCTGGGGAATCAGTCCCCACGGCCACATACTATGCCACGTAAGCATTCTACCAATTTAGCTGTCTCCAGCCCTGTCACCATCATGTAAAGTAACCCAGGTCCCCACAGATGAAGTTTGCTTTGATTTTATCCAGTGTATCAAACTGGATTCCACACAAAAACCTTTTATAGAGAGCTTCAACATCTACCTTCTGCAGCCTGCCTGTGTCTTGCATGTCCCCCTTAGCTTTGTTAGGTAAACATTGGGCATCACTCTTCTCAAGTGCTATTGATTAATTGCTATTTGGGCTACTGTCATAGAAACCTTCAAAAACACATAGAAAGCAGTATGATACCAACACACAAACATGTCACAGAACTTAGGAAAGTGACTTACATCAATAAAAAGATAAAACCTCAGCATTATGGTTCATTTTCACATCAACTTCCCAGGAATCGGAATCCACCCGAGTGGGGAGTCTGGACGCAAGAAGTTTCCTGATTGCCTTGATGGATGTGGAAGACCCTTGGGTAGCAGCCCAGGTCAAAAGGGCGTGGCGGAAGGAGGATTATTCTCCTCCTTCCCTTTGGCTGGTGAGTTGTCTGTCCTGTTGCTGCTGCTGCTGATTTTTTTCTTTGATATCAGGCCCAGTGTTAGTTTCCAGGCTTCCTTTGTGGATAAAGGACCAGCAACAATCCAGGAACCTCTTAGGTTTCAGGTACTGGATTAGGACAGTAGAGGCACTCAGCCTTATGGACTGAGTAACTACTGGGTTGTTGGTCTCTCCAGTGACAGGCAGCTACTGGAGACCACTCTACCTGCTAAGGCACCAAGCTTCAAGGGCAGAGTGACTATCAGTTCTCAACCTCTCAGGTTGTAGCAGCTGGTACTATTTCAGTATAAACTGGCTTACTAAATTCTTACACACACACACACACACCTATGTTCATCCCATTGGTTCTCTTCCTGTAGAGAAACCACAACTAATATACTTAGTGTTGTTTGACCAAAGATAACCTTATAACCCAACTGATTTTTCTTCCAGTGTTGCTTACAGCAAAGAGTGCTGAAATGCCAGGAAACAGAATGGGCCAAAGCAAAAGCCTGGTAAGCGTGTTGTTTTTTTTAGGAAGTGAGTGTGGGCTGGTGTTTTTGTATTAACTTTATATTTTAAAGCAAAAGAGTTCAAGTGATAAGATGATATTAAGCTGGGATCAAGTGGCTATCCAAAAAGGAAAACAAGCCCAAATAGCATCTAAAGGCATAAATAAAAAACAACAACTAAAGGAAAAAATTATATATATACACATATATACGTATACATATACATTCATATATATGTGTATATATGTATGTGTATGTATATATATATATGTGTATGTATGTATATATATGTGTTGTGTGAGATTTTATAACTATAACTATAACTATAACTATATATATATCTATATATATAGATAGATATATATATAGTTGTAGTGTGAGATTTTAACAAACTCCTCTCCCCTGTGGATAGAACGATCGTATCAAATCACCAGTACCACAGGAATTTTGAACATGATTTCAGACTTGAGCCAAATGGTGTATTTAGAAAGAGTAGCCAACAATAACAAAATATAGAGCCTTTACTCAAATTGACCATTTTCAGGACTATCAAAACACGCTGAACACATTGCAAAGGACTGAAATACAGGACTGTGTCTCTCCACTGCAAAATATAAAGCTAGGATGATGATGGTGATGATTGTGATAGTGATGATGATGCTGGTAACGATAACGATGATTATGGTGATGATAGTGATTGTAATGATGACAATTATGGTAATGGTGATGATGATGACCATGGTAACTATGTGGTCCTCAAATGTATGCAATTAGAAAAATAATCTCTTAAATAGAGCAGGTAAGGAGAAAGAAATCACACTGTAAGTTAAGAAATCCTTTGGATTGATTATGCTGAAAAATGCTCCTTCTTGATAAGCAGCTGAAACTATATTGCAAGGGCAGTGCATCCCCGTGAATGGACATTTTAGAACAAACTCACTCAGACTTGGGGTATGGAGTGACCTCACTCACTCAAGGACCTGAGCCAGCTGAGATGTGTTCCTTCTGCCACCGTAGACCTCCATCTGCCCGCTGACACAAATTTCCTCATATCTAAGAAAGACTGTGGCCTCTCACTCCACAGCAGAGTCCTGCCCATACACCAGGGTGTCAGGAGAACTCACCTTGCCTGGGAGCATCAGTGTAGCTCTGGGAGAGCTCTATGTGGAGAGAAAGAGGAGGGTAGAGCACAGGACATGGAGGCGTCTCCAGGTGCTGTGGAACTTCACACCTTAACCCCCAATCCCAGATCCTCAGGTTCCTCCTTCTCTTCCTCTTCCTCCGCATGATGGGTCCTTAGCATCCAGTTTTCCCCACAAATAGCAGAAAGTGTAAGCCCAAGAGCTTTGGATCCTGAAGTCAGCCAGAGTCACACACTCATTATCAGCAACCTTCTATGACTCTTCCAGTCACTTGGTCTCTCTTCCTCCTCTGGAAGCTCTGTCTCTGAGATGCATGGACTTGTCACATATATTTTCTAGACCCCCTGTGGTGGCCATGCTCTGGGTTTAGCACAGGCCATGTTAGGTTTCCCTGTATGAGGACCTTCAGGACAGAGGGATTCAGAAATGTGGTGGTTTATAGCATCTAGTGAGGCAGAGCTGAGAAGGGAGGGCCCAGGACAGAGGGACATCTAGAGGGACCTAAGCCTTCCAGTGAATAGGGCCACATGTGGTCTCAGGCTCGGGTGGATGAAGTGTCACTACACTGGTGCTGGGCAT
>CABHPQ010131287.1:18473-30903 GCA_902168405.1 Peromyscus aztecus | reverse complement strand
TGCAACCCTGGAGCTCTTTGCATAATTTGCAGGCAGCTCAATGGTTGGAGAAACTCTGTCTTCTCTTCAGTATGGCTGCTCAGTCTTTCTCCCCTCCCCTGCTGCTTCTGTTTTAGCTAGGGAGAGAACTTAGAGAATCTTGGAAGTTTCATTTTTTCTAGAGGAGTGACATTTTTGTTTACCTCTGGGGTTTTATGAGCCTCACTCTTCCTCCTGGAGAGGAAGTTTTAATTAGGAGGAAAGTGCCATTCAACAAGACTGGGGAAAACTAAATCTCAACAAATTGTCAGGACATTTAGGGACTGCCTTCCCCGCCACCTCTGTCTTTTTCTGCCACACGTTTTATAATTTAGCTAATGAAACACCTCTAGCAAACATCCCTGAACTTTGAAGTCTTGGTAAGGGATCCCTTCATAGAATATGCTTCCAGGAGTTCTCACTGCCTTGTTACATCACACCACCTTTAAATTTGACATTGGGTATGCTACTTAAACTATCTAGAAAATGAAAATAATATATTAGTGCCTATCAATTGGATAGCATGAAATTAAAAAATATGAACATACATACACTTTGTATAACATTTAAATATTAATAATGGCCAGAACTGCTTTCCACATTGTGCTTGTCGGCTATACCTCACTATGAAAACTTCCTGAAACAAGTTATTTAAAAGGTTGAATTTGCATCCTGGCTTCAGGGGTTTCAGTCCATGGATACTCACTCCTGGGCTGATTGTAACACAATCAGTATGATGCAAGCAGGTGACAGAGGGGCCTGTTCCCTTCATAGCAACCCAGAAGTGAAGAGCATGAGAATTCGCTTCAGTGCAGTGGTTCTCAACCTGTGGGTAGTGACCCCTCTGGGGGTTGAACGGCCCTGTCCAGTGGATGGCATATCAGATATTTACATTATGACTCATAACACTAGCAAAATTGCAGTTATGAAGTAGCAACAAAGATAGTTTTATGTTTGGGGGGTCACCACAACATGAGGAACTGTGTTAGAGGATCACAGCACTAGGAAGGTTGAGAACCACTGTTTTAGGGTCATGAAAATGCCTTCAAATTAGATGTTGGTGATTGGATAAACAGAGTAAAGGAACAATGTCCCAATGTCTCTGAAAGGGCACCCTTTCTGTAATCTAACTTCTTCTCAATGGTTCCCACCTACTAAATAAGTTTTATCATCTCCCAGTAGTGCTATGGGCTTGGGGTTGCACATAACACAGGTACCTTTGGAGGACATTATATCCAAGCAATCACAGCTAACCACAAAGAACAGGCTGAGATCTCCTCATGTGTGGCATCTCAAATGAATATTACAGATAGACAGACAGATTAGATGCTCAGGCCTGGAGGTTGAAGTGGAGACTAGTATGAATTGGCATCATATTTCTCTTCAGTGCAGAGATTCTCAACCTATGGGTTATGACCCCTCTGGCGGGGTCAAATGACTCTTTCACAGGGGTCACATATCAGATATCTTGCATATCAGATATTTACATTATGATTCATAACAGTAGCAAAATTACAGTTATGAAATAGCAACAAAAATAATTTTATGGTTGGGGGGTCACCACAACATGAAGAACTGTGGTAAAGGGTCACAGCAATAGGAAAGTTGAGAACCACTGCTTGAGTCATGAAAATGTCTTCAAATTAGATGTTAGTGATTGGCTAGAACTGTAAATATGCTTATGGGAATCGAGCTATATGTTAAAAGTAGGTGAACCTACATATATACTATGTATATATAAACATTGGCATGAAATTCTAAAAAAATATTAAAAATAAAAATAGTTGAACTTTATGTTATCTAAACTATGCTTCCATCAAGATATCTTCAAATGAGTTCATATCTCCTGTATCTGGTATATTTCAAACTGAAGTACTGTGAGTCCAGAATAGGTGGACAAATTCCAATTTACAAACATCTTTTAGACTGTTTTGCAAACCTACCCACTTCCAGACACAAACCATGCATTATGTTATAAGTTATAATCTTGGAGCTCAAATGCTCTGTGATTTAGAAAGAATTGAATACAGAAATCACTTCAACAAAACCAGAAGTATCACATAGCATCGCCACCTGCTACAACATTTCATTTTCAGCTTCTGAAAGATTCTAAATACATTAAAACATAGCCATCGCCATTACTGGCTGACACTTTGATTTCAAAGGAACTGTCTAATGTGTACTTGAGATGTCCCTATGTTGCTTCTTTGTATGGCTACTTGCTGAAAGAGTACATTGCTCACCTTTTTCAGTTTCATTCAAATGAACAGCAGCACTATAATCACATTTTAAAATCATATTGTTGAAAAAAAATTAATTTCTGTATTAAATATTTTAAAATTTGCCTTTAATGTATTAACATGCTAAAATTGAACTTTTGGAAAGTAAATTCCTGGCCTTCCAGAATTTATTTGGTAATATTAAGTTATTTTTCCACATTCAAATGCTCAGATTTGATAGAAAAAGAATTCACAGAAATTATATAGTGCAATTCTCTGATCTAGTTGGTGAGAAAACAATGCCCTAAAAACTATTATCAATATTTTTACCAATGTAGAAATTATGCTTCTACTTTGGGACTAGCTATTAGTCACACATTAGTGTGTTTGAGAAAGATAGCTGAAGTTGTAAAATCTCAGCTGTAGTAACGACTGTCCCCGCACGACACCCCATATGTCAGGATCCTAATCCACAATCTGTATGTTATTTCACATGTAAGTTATTTGACATGGCAAAGGGACTTTGTGGAAGACTATCTTGGCTGACTCCAATTACCCCTTTGTAATCCCAACTCTTCTTTAAAAAGGAGTTGGATAATTTAAGGAGTAAAGTTGAGGTGAGATGGGTAAGAAGCTGCTGCCCTTTTGGCTCTCAGGGTGACTATAGGGCATGGAAGCCAAGGATGTAGGAGGCCTCTTCAAGCTGGAAAAGGCCCACAAAACAGCCCCCCCCCCAGTTGAGTCTCCAGAAGGAATTTAGGTCTACTAGAAACAAGCTGATTTTAAAATGAAATTTTTTCTTTTCTATTCCTCCTTTTCTCATTTGCTTTCCTAGTAACAGGATTTCACTTCATAGCCTAGTCTGGTCTTGAAATCATGATCTATCTCCTCAGAATTCTGAGTGGTGGGGCTGTCACTCAACCTTTAAGACAAAGATCTGAGTTCTGGGAGTCTAGACATGCTAGTCAAAGAGATGAGCTGTAGTGAGGACCTAGAAAAGGGCCTTAATCAGTGAAATAAATAAATGTCTACTAGCCCTAGATCTGTCCTAAAAGGACCGGCAGGAACTTTTAGATTTCATAGGAAAAGAAAACAAAGGAGATGGTTATGATATGCACAGCTGAGAGTTGATAGTCTTGGTTAGACTAGTGGTCTGAATAATCATAACTTCAGCTTTGTTTCTGCAAGGTCTCTACAGGTGTTACTAATGTCACTCTTGTCGAGGAGCAATGTAGTTCCCAGGGGGTGATCGCTCTAGTTCCTTGAGGCTATTGCTTCCACTATGGGGTAATTTGTTCAATGAGGTGTACCACTGCTTTTGTGTAGTTCCAAACACTTGTCATAATGATGTTAATTGATTAGTCCTGATGTTCGTAGAATACAAGGTAATCACAGAAGAGAATAAATGTTTTTAAAAATTAGTTGTAGTTTGATCACATTCAATAAATATGTCTATCTTAAAATAAGACATGAAAAATATGTGTATGAAAGCATATAGAAAAATTCCAACATCATGCAAATATAAATCAAAATAAGATAGCTAGCATCTCATACGAATTAGAATAGCTGTTATCAAAAAGACAAAGACTGATACATTTGGCATGGATGTGATGAAAATGAAACTCATACAGTATTGATACAGTCGTGGAAAATATTACAGAGGCTTCTCCACAAATTAAAATGAAACCATATGATTCATCAATCCACTACTGGGTGTATCAAAATGAAATGAAACAAAAATTTAAAGAGAAGTCTATACTCTCATGGTCATTGTCATAGTATTCACAACAGCTGAGGCGTGGAATTTATCCAAGTGTATGCTAAGAGATGAATGAATAAAAGAAAATATTATATCTGTATGCATTATTCAACATAAACAGAAGGAAACATTGCCATTTATGTCAATGTGATTAAATCTAGATGGCATCATTTAAAGTAAGATAAATCAAATACAGAAAGGACAACACTTCATGATCTCACTTCCATATAAATATCTAAAAAGCTGGTCTAATTGATAGAATCAGGAAGCAGAATGATGATTACCAACTGTGGTCTGAGTAACCCAAGAGCTGTTGGTCAAAGGATGTAAGGTCTCACCTAGGTGGGCTGGGAAATCGTAGAAGGGCTAAGTCAGTGTGCCCATTAACATCAATCACACTGTACAACTTGCTTGAAACTTGCTATGAGTACATCTTAAGCATCCTCCCTGTAAGAAAAAAGATAACTATGGAAAACAATATATATGTTAGCCATGCTAGTAATGTAGTCACTTCATAAGGTTTATGTTTAGCAAAGCAAATATTATGTTGGGCCTGGGAGATAGCAGCAGGCAGCTTTGCCTGACCATCTTAATTAGAGACTCTTGGAAAAAGAGAATTAATTACCTTTTACATGTTGTCCTCTGACAGTCAAACCTGTGCTATACCATGTGCATGCCTATCCCAAATAAATAAATGCAATAAAAATTCACATTATCATATTTATTAACTCTATTTTGATTTGTCAATTGCACATCATTAAAGTTGGGTGGGGACAAGAAATAGTCTGCAAAGAATGAAAGTCAACAATGTCAAACACAGAGCAACAGATTTTATACTTCTGTTTTTAAATAATTATAATAAAACTTTGCCCTATTTTAAGTCACTAAATTTGTAATTTGTTAAACAATTGAAACCCAACAATATTTGAAATCCTAAGAATTATTGTTCTTATTTTGAAAAATAAAATGATACTGGTCATTTGGAGGTATTTGGATGAGTTGACATTTAAAGAAACAAAACTACACGCAGAGCATCATTCCATCCCATGTGAACATCATACATGTGCTATTCTTAAAAGATCTTTATATTAGGGGCTGAGAAAATTGTCCAGCAGTTAAGAGAGCTTCCTGCATAATCATGAAGATTTGAGTTCAGATCCCAGAATTCACTTAATTAGCCAGGCTCACCACTAATGCCAATAACGTTAGCTCTGACAGACCTGGGCACACATTGGTGTGCTTCTTGGCAAACAAATGCATATAAACTCTCTCTGTCTCTGTCTCTCTCTTTCTCTCTCTCTCACACATACATGCATGTGCATCTATAAATATACATGTGTGTGTGTATAAAATAATTTTTCTAAAGAATTCCTGATGCTACATGTATTTTCACTGCAGATGCAGGCATGAAGACCCCTGTTCCCTACTGTATGGAGTTTACTCCCTGAAAGAAAAAAAAAATCCAGGATATAGAATAAATAGTGAGTTTACTTTAAATTCTAAAACTGACATAATTGGCCCAAGCCTAGATAATGCCCGGAGGTGGTGTTTTCTGCAGTAGTTCACAGGGCTTGTAGGGGTGTCCTGGACCAGTGGAGCAACAAAAACAATAGTTATTTTAAGTTTCTTGCCAAACCTTGTCAAGGGCTAAACATAGTGTGGAGGAGTCACACTATGTGTGAGAAGGAACAGCAAGTAGTGCCATTTTCCTAAGCAGGGAAGACCAAAAAAGGAGCCAAACATAGAATTTCAGGGCAAGTAGGTGAATCGCTTTAGCTGTTTGCTTTTAGAAATAAGCATTACACTGTTTCAATCTACATGAAGCAGGAATATTACGACTGAAACATTTTATAATGCAGGTTTGAGGTCATTTTAAAAGCATCCCAACTGCTTTTCTTCATTAATATATTTTAATAGAATAAAGCTGGTCTTCTTTTTATTCATCCACATTTTTCTCATTAACTTTTAAGGAATTAACAAATAGGAATTGTTTTAAATGTGGGAAAAAGACTAAGAGGACACTTATTCTGTGAGTGAGAGTTTGTTGGGCCATCTCTCCTATGGTATTTCAGTTACATTCTCTATAACTGACTTAATACCATTATTAGTAATATAATTGCTATAATGCCATTACAGTAATTTAGGATCATCACAGTTTACTCTGCAAAAACCCAAACTTCTTGTCTCTGCAATTATTTTTTGGCTATTTTCTATGTGGCCTAATAACTAGTCTATCTGACTCTCAACAGATGACTATTTAAATATAAAACATGACAGTATTTTCCCATTCTTTCACTAGCAAAATGCATGAGCAACAAAATACAAATGATTCAAACTAATAATTATATCATTTATATTTTCTTCTGACCTCAGAGAACATTTTTAGGGTAAAGAATGGCAACAGAAGCAAAATGTCTGTCTTAGGGTTTCTATTGCTCTGAGGAGACACTTTGACCAAGGCAACTCTTATAAAGAAAAAACATGCCGGGCGGTGGTGGCGCATGCCTTTAATTCCAGCACTCGGGAGGCAGAGGAAGGCGGATCTCTGTGAGTTCGAGGCCAGCCTGGTCTGCCAAGCGAGTTCCAGGAAAGGAGCAAAGCTACACAGAGAAATCCTGTCTCGAAAAACCAAAAAAAAAAAAAAAAAAAAAGAAAAAACATTTAATTGGAGTGCTTTTCATTTTTACAGGTTAAGTCCATTATCGTTATGGTGTGCCATGGTGGCCTACAGGCAGACATGTTGCTGGAGAAGGAGCTGAGAGTCTTACACCTTGACCCATAGGCAACAGAAAATGGTCTGTGTCACTGGGTGTAGCTTGAGCATAGGAGACCTCAAAGCCCACCCCCACAGTGATACACTTCCTCCAACAAGACCACACCTACTCCAACAAAGCCACACTTCCTAATAGTGCCACTCCCTATGAGCTTATGGGGACCAATTACATTCAAACCACCACCATGTCCAAACTCGCAACCAAGTCCATGGACAACATAAGGGGGAATCACAGAATGATAGAGAGGGACACAGCAAGGAATTATGAGGGTGCTCTCTGTCTCTGTGTGGCTCTGATGATTTCTGTCTTCCTCTTTCTCTGACTGTGCCCTTCTGATCTTTGCGTGGGAGTGTGATTTACTGGCTATAGCTCTTTCATGCTCTCCCTCATCTTTTGTTCTCTCCGAGCACTCACTGGGCTCTTTCTTCTCTTCACAGCCTTCACTATTTGACCACTCCCAGAGTAAATATGACTTCACATCTGCTTTTGAGTGCCTGTATGATCAGATACAATGAACCACACAAGCAGCCCTATCATTTTTTCATTTTGGGGAAAGAGAATCTATCATCTTTGCTCTGTCAGTATGGTGGCTAACATGACTTTCTGAAAAAACAAGAGTGCTCTTATTTAGTAAAACGTATGGAATTCATATTATATAAATGTGATTTTTTTCACTGTGCCCTGAAGGATACAGTATACTATAATAGAGTAATAAAGAGAAATTGCATGTCTTTATATAATAAGAGATAAGGGAAGGCATAATTACCTAGGTTTCATCCATTGTTTTAATAACAGTAAATTATCGTGTTTATTCATAATAGCTACTCTGAACCAGGTGCTAGTCAAAGTGTCCCTTCCTCCCACCCCTTCACCCACGCACAAGCACACATACTCTTTTAATTCTTAAACTCCATGTGGTTTATTTTCATTTTTGCTGTACAGGAAGAAAATGAAGTTAAATGGCATGCACATGGTGTTTAATCTACAAAGACAAGAAGTGTGTTTCAGACCTGGAATCCGAGCCCAGGAGTCCTGAACTCCCACACTCATTGTGCCAATCTGCCTACTACTCTTTCTCCTCTTTCTCAGTAATAGTTAATAGATTTTACAAGTTGTGTGAGTATTGATGAGGGCATCACACTTACATTATTTTTTTGTCTTTTCAACAATAAAAGTATAAGAAATTGAGTTTTATACTAAGTTTTATTAATACCATGACACATGACAACATTTTATTGCTCTTTGGTTTTTTTTCAATATACCCTTCTATGCACGCTTGAAGTTCCAAGATTAATTTTCACTGAGGGGTGAGAAACATTTCTAAGTAATGTTTAATGCTTTGCATGTTTGTTAATTTTATTAGAGGGTAATTGTTTTTTGGTACAAGCCTATTGTAAACTCATAGACTGACAACTGTAAATCTTTCACTGAGAGGAAGAAAAAGACCTACTCTACTATATACTATATGTTTGCTGGAAATCATATAAGTGGTATTTTTCTTCAAGAAACTAATAAAAATTTTTTACAGACATTTCTAATTTAATTCACAAAGCACTGGCTATGATTTGATCCTGGTTATATTTATTATATTATCCCTGAAGATTAAAAAAAGATGAGTGATGATTTGTCTTTATCAATTTTATTTGTAAACTGAAACAACAACAAAAAATCACAAATTCAGAAATCTATGAGTTTTTTTTTCTGCCTGTATTAAGACTTACCATGCAAATCATAATAGAATAAGAGGTTAGGTTTTGTTTTATTTTGTAAGATTAGGCACCCATTTGGCATAGAAAAAGAACTGATAAACAAGTTTTGTGTGCCAGAGAAAACTTATTTCCAAAAATGGGTTAATGCTTTCAATTATGAGAAATGGTTTAAACTTTTTAGAGACAATTTTTCTTTCAAATTTATAAAGAAGGAGTATAGCATTTAAAACATAGTTCCTTAATGTTTGTGACATCTTTTTTTCTTCATCATCTAATACCACCTTGACTATACAGTTCTTTAGGGGAGAATGTGATCTGAACCTGGTGTCCAGCAGATCCCTCCAGGACACCCTTTGTTAACCAATGTTTCTTTTCTCCTTGGTAAAGTCCTGTCAGGGTAAAATCCTAGGTGATGGGTCAGAAGACTCTGGGTCTCAGCCTTCCAGACAAAATCTCTGGAGAGTAAGAATTTATTTTAAAACATTAACACACACAGACACACACAGACACACACACACACACACACACACACACACAGAGAGAGAGAGAGAGAGAGAGAGAGAGAGAGAGAGAGAGAGAAGGATCTGCTTTTTTTACAGAGTAAACTACACTTCTGAAAACTCAAAGGATGGGAAACCATTCTCAGGGCAGTGAGGAAGGTTATGTGGCTATTTGCTGAAGAATCCTGGATCAGCACTAGACAGCTCTAGGAGTCACTAGTTCCTCAATTCACAAATGGCTGGCACCACACACTCACCAAATTGCTCTCTCCTCCCTTCTTCCACTACTCATCAGTGAGTACTAAGACGACAAGGAAAAGGGCCTCTTCTGGGAAATAAGTTCACCCGGAGGAGCATAGCAAAGCAGCAGACTGCTAGAAGATTAAGAATGCATCTACAAGGGCATAGGAGACAGTTCCGGTAGTAAAATGCTTTCCCTGAAATAAGAATTTTATTTCAATCCTCAGAACTCACTCAAGAAAGCCTCCTTGTAATCATAGCACTGGTCAGGATCCCTGGACCTCGATGGCCACCCTAGCCTGTTTGGTGTGCTCTAGGCTAACGAGAGACTCATCTTAAAATCAGGTGGACAGCTCCTGAGGAACACCACCTTAGGTTGACACCTGGTCTCCACACAAAAAGTTTATAACCAGATGGTGATGTCTCTTTCCTGTAATCTCAGAACTCAAGAGGCCAAAGTAGAAGGATTGTTAGTCCAAAGGCAACCTAAGCTAAGTTGTGGCACCCTGCGGCCAAAGAACAGCAGCAGCAACAACAAAATTCATTCCAGACCCCAGCAGAACAGTATGGACTTGGAGAATGCACGTTGGAGGAGTTTCTCAATATTTATTAGGACAGCAGAACCCTATGTGTCAGAACTACATCCCAGAGATCCTAGCAGGCTATGGTAACGCAGGTGACATCCTAGGTGAGAGATGTCAATAGCCTGCTAGATGCTCCAGGTCCCCGGCGCACAGTTTGGGCGTGGTTTTCAGACAGGAGGGTAGCCAGGGTTGGGAGGAGGAGTTTGAGGCTGGCGCCAGGGACCAGAAGTCTCCCATAGAAGGACACTGCAGACAGAAGACTCACAGCAGAAACAGACTTTGAGAAAGTCCGGGGAGTGGAGGGCTGAGGCCAGGTTCTCCCCATCTGTGAGACGCTTTGGGACGCACGTGATGCCGGGCGCAGCCTGGGCACGGCTGGTGACGGCGCTGTTGCTCCTGGTCCTGGGGGAAGGCCAGCAAGGTAGGTAGTTGGAGGGGGCAGCACAGAGGCTGCCTGGACCTGGGCATGAGGGCCGACTTTTCTGCTGACTCAGCGGCGTGTCACTGACCTGGCACCATCTCGGTGCCTTTCACAGACAACTGCTCCTTGCATTTACATTTACCCTCAGGCTACCTGAGCCTCCTCTTCCTGAAACCGCTTGGTCCTGCGCCCCCCACCCCCACCCCCGCTGATCTTTTGATATTTAAATTGCGTTTAATTTGCTGCAAGAACTTATGTCGAATCTGCCGGCTACTATACAGGAAAGTGATCCAAATTAGTTAGAAACTAATGATCTCCAATCCCAGGCCACCTCTGGAAACAATTGGTGAAAGTTGCATCTCCACATACACCACTGGGCTAGTTTT
The DNA here is from genome assembly GCA_902168405.1 of Peromyscus aztecus. Classification (NCBI taxonomy): domain Eukaryota; kingdom Metazoa; phylum Chordata; class Mammalia; order Rodentia; family Cricetidae; genus Peromyscus; species Peromyscus aztecus. The sequence continues at coordinate 20,293 of CABHPQ010131287.1, read as the reverse complement.
GTGTATGTTAGCTTTCCCATCATCCGGTACGGTCAGTTTTCTGCGGCGCTAGCCAACTTGATGGGAAGAATACCCTCTTCCACTTCATCAAACCATGACAGAACAGTGTACACTAGAGTGACATTAATGACACAAAATAGAGCCACGTCTCTCAGCCTTTCTGAGCTTCTTTGTGCTCCTATCGGTAAGAATATTAAACAAAAGGTCACTTGGTCTTGTATGTTACTTATTCTGTTAGAGAAGTAAGGACGCACACAGCTATCCGCAGTTTGAAGGAAAGCCACGCGCAACATCTCTAAAGGTTGAAGATAAAATTATCTTTGCATCATCATGTCAATCTTGAGCAGTTTTATTAACATAAATTGGGTCTGAAAGAGCAGGGGTGAGGGAGAAGCAGGCATCTCCCCACGTGAATTTCTTTTTAAAATGATCATCAACACTCAATATATTTCTGGAAATGCATTTCCTTAACCAGGTGTCATTCATCTGTGACTTCTTAAGTTTGCTTGAATTTAGCAGGTGCTTCGAAAAGACTTTTCCTAAATTAACACGATAGTTGTACATATTCATAGGCACAGAGCCATGTGATTGGATACAGGTATCCAGTCATTACTCTTTCTGTCTTCTTAAAGCTATTTAATCATTGTTCCTGAGAATCTTTGAATTCTTCTCTTTCTAGTTCTTTACAAAGCGTAAGACACATTTGCGTCAGCTGTCCTCATCTTATTGTGCTGTAGAACACTATAGCCTACGCCTTGGAGGTATTTGCAAGCTCATTATTTGATCGATTTTTCTTTCTCCTCCTACCCTTCCTAACCCATAGAACAAATGCTATAAAGAACTTTAAAAATTCATGTATAATAAGCACTGAATATGCAGCCATTATGTTTCCAGAAAAGGCCTGTAAACTTATTTATTAACATATTTAAATATTTAGAATGACGCCTCTAAGATTACTGTAAAGCACATTTAACAGCTCTGTTAGGATGTTTCATAGACCATGCATATCACTCCCCTGAAGTGCACTATGGTATTACATGCACATAACCTCAGATATGTGTAGTCAAGTTTAGAATCAAACCCAAAATTGTGCCCTTTGATGTCAAAGCTATTATCTCCATCCGCCTTTCTGTCTCCCCAGTCCTAGGTAATCACTATTCTGCTTTCTGTTTTAGGTATTTGTTTAATCTGTGCATTTTATATAAACAGGATCATATTAAAGCTATCATTTTTCACATAATATAATGTTTTAAAGATGTACCATGGTACACTATGGCTCAGAACTTCATTTGTTGTAAGATCGGAGAGCATTCCACTGTAAGGAGACAGTCCATTTTGTGTGTTCATTTTTCTGTTGATGGATTTGTGTTGCTTCTGTCTTTCTGCTCTAATAGATAAGGCTGCTATGAGCATCTCTGTGCAAGTGTTTATATGAACACTTTTTTATTTTTACAAAAAGGAGATTTGCTGGGTCAGAAGTTAGCTATGATTAACCAGTTTTAGAATAGCAAGTGTCTCCCCAAAGTGGCTGCACTGTTTTATATTCCTATAGCATATGAAGGTTTCAATTTATTCACGTACCTGCTAACACTTGGCATTACCTGACAGTTTGATTTTGGTCAACCTAGTGGATGTCAGCTAGTCTATTTTATTGTGGCTTGATGTGCATTTTCCTGATCATTAATGGTTTCAAGCATGTCCTATTCATTTGTATATTGACGTTTTCATATGTTCTTTGGGAAGAGCCCTACTTAGATCTTTCCCCCAAATAAAATAAAATAAAATAAAATAAAATAAAATAAAATAAAATAAAATAAAAT
>CABHPQ010131287.1:0-16366 GCA_902168405.1 Peromyscus aztecus | reverse complement strand
TGTGTGTGTGTGTGTGTGTGTGTGTGTGTGTGTGTGTGTGTGTGTGTTCAATAGTGACTTTATTTACTTTCTTTAGGAAAAAGAATCAACTTTTAATTGAAGACAGCTATGCTGATGAATAAAATATATGGCATGAAAATTCTCATCTTTCTGTCTAGCTCCTGAGTGCTCTCCTGGGGGCCACCAGCTTCTTCAGAGTCCTTACAGAAGTGTCCACTTTGACTCGGTGTACCTCCAGCAGTCAGCTGCTCAAGACCTGATCTGTGACCATTCTCTCACTCCTGGATGGTACCGATTTCTCATCTTTGATAGATCTGCTGAGATGCCAACCAAATGTATTGAGGTACGTTTTTCCCTTACTGAAGTGTTATCTTCATTTTTATTAGATTGACTTAATTTGAAATATTCCTATAATATCTAGTTCAATGGTAATGGCTATGATAGTAATGTTATGCTCCATTTAGTCCACAAGTGTTTTGAACCATAATATCTTAGATAATTTCCACAGCTGTGGAACACAATGTAATAGAAATCATTATCCACCAAATTATGTGCAACACACATATTCCTATGCATAAGTCTTCTGGTTACCCCATTAGCAGGCCAAAGAGTCAAATTTGAACATACATCTAGGTATACAACTTCAAGAAAGCTGTCTTAAGAATTGCTGTTGAATTTTTGCTTCAGTGCTTTTCAGTTTCTACCTGGCATTTCCTTTCTTAACTATGGACTCTGACAGCCCAAAACCTATAAATCCATTACCTTCTATTTCATAACTGAAAAAAACTCAGACTGTCAGTGAAATTTCAGTGTTTTTCAATGTAGCACGTGTGATTTGGGCACACGTGCGAGCGTCTGTGTATGTGTGTGTGTGTGTGTGTGTGTGTGTGTGTGTGTTCAGAAGCCAGAAGTTGATATTAGATGCCTTCTTCAATTGTTTTCCACTTAGCTTTTGAAACACGATTTCTCACTGAATTATGACCTCCCCATGAGGCTAGCCTGACTGGTCAGAAAGCTCCAGGGATCATTCTGTCTCTACCTCCTCAGTACTGTGATCTACAAGCATGTTATTTGTGAGCAGTTAGTGTTTCAGTCAGCCCCAGTTATTGCTATTATAATCTTGTTCCCATAATCTATGGAATAAGACTAAGTCTAAATATTGTAAAAAAAAAAATCCAGGACTTTGAAACCTCTGTTTGTGATACGAAAATGGTGAGAAAGTATTTGGACATGACATTTATTTCCATCTAATATGTTCCTTCACTGTGGTATTGTAGGTATGTAGCCTCACTTGATTTCACAAGTGAGACCTTGTGGTAGCCAATGTACCTCATTATAAAAATGTGGATGCAGACAAAGAGTTTGAATCAACCAAAGTCATTATCATTAGGGGCAGAATAACATACAATATTACCACAGAATGAGTCCTTTGCCTTATCACAAACCTTCAGATAGCTTAATGGAGAGTTCTAAGAACTGTGCAGGCATATGCGGCTTTTGGTTGAAATATGTAGCTTTATACTAATATTGTAACATTTAAGAATATGCTCAAGTTGAAAATAAACACTAATGACTGTGTTCTGTGTCACTCTGTGCTGTACTATTCTTATTTTTTTAACCTAGAAGACACAGAGCTATATTTAATACCTGCAGTGAGAATACATTATGTAAAATTATGTCTTAGCAGAACATTCATTTATCTTATTGTCATTCATATTTGAGAATTATTTAGATGCAGGGTTTTCCTTTTTCAACACTAATGTAAAAAAAAAACCTCAGAAAAAGTACTCAGTTTTACTAATATTTAATGTGAATTTATGTCAGGCTATCTTCTTTTCTTTTTGTTTATTTACCTTTTCAAAAAATCACTTTTGTGACATTTTATTAGAAAGAAACTAAAAGCCATTATAATTTAAAAGTAAAGCTTGAGAAAAAATTGGGGGAAATCACAACATTTTTAACTATTTATGTTCTCTTTGGCTCACTTAGTTGATTCTAGAACCTCATAGAAATGTAAAAATGAAATGGCTCCCCTTGTTTTTTTCTGAAACTCAGCATATGGTCATGTGTCATCACACTGTTGGTGGTGAAGAAGTGTCCACTGTCCACATGGCCTCAACACCCAAGTGGACAATCAATACCTTTTTCTTTTTGTCCACAGGATAGAAGCCTGTTGAAAGAAATTTGTTTGTTTGGTGTGAAGTAATACACATGATTCCTAGGAAACATGGCAAAGAAACATCAGGGATCATAGCAGTGTTTTTTTCATAGTCCACCTCAGTTGTAACTATCACTAACATGTTCCTACTGTTTCCTCTTATTTTTTTTTTGCAACATGCTTTTGTAGCTAGTTATATTATTAGCATGTTCCTATATTACAAATTATTTCATGTGATTTTAGAAATAACATATATAATCATGGTAATTTTAGTAAGATTAGTAAGATTTTTTGACAAGTAAAATTAATGATGATATCTTTTAAGGCTTTAGAAAATATATTTAAGCTATTAAAAGCATAATGACAATAGATAAGAATACATTTCTTGATACTGCATATTCTCACATATCCATTAGTCATTTGTATTTGTTCTGAGAATTATGAATTTGTGGTCTTAGAGTTTGTAAATGAATAAAATGACCTGAATAAAAGAAAATAAATACAATAAAGTAACAACAAATAACAGCATATTGAAAAATACTCTTACAAATAGTTTTTCATTTAACTTTTATTTATTTTATATTTTACTATTATTATTTAATTGTATCTGTCAACCTTTCATTTAAAATTTTTCTTTGCTTTTAAATGTGGAGATAGCATGATTAATGACTGTGCCCTGGATAGTGATTATTGGTTATTACTGCCTAGATGTTGCATTCTCATTTACATTTTAGCTGAGCTTTTTTAAGTACCACTGGAAGGATGCTGGGCACCTTGTCCAAACTCATGTGCCTTTTGGTTTTTCTCAAAAATGTGTCTTTTCTCCCAGCATAGTTTGCATTGAGTTATACTTTTCTACCCAGAAATAATGTTGATATTAGACCTCAAACCAAGTTTTAATTCCAGTTTTTCAAGTTGCTAAATAATTTTTCTATATCAGATTGTAAATAGCACCTTTCTTCTCTCCTGGTTTTTGCCGCATCTTGACTCTGAATTATCATCAAATATATATCATCTCCAGCAATTGTGCAAAAATTTCTGAGACCAGTTGGTATTTGTGCTACATATTAATACACTTTCAGTTCAGCTTGTCTTATTTTTTAATTTATTTTTTATTTTATTTTATAATTAATTTAATTTTACATATCAGCCATGGATTCCCCTGTCCTCCCTCCCCCCCCTTTCCCGCCCCAATTCACCCCCCATTCTCACCTCCTCCAAGGCAAGGTCTCTCCTGGGGATTCAGCTCAGCCTGGTAGATTCAGTTGAGGCAAGTCCAGTCCCCTCCTCCCTACACCAAGGCTGAGCAAAATGTCTCAGCATAGGTCCTAGGTTCCAAAAAGCCAGCTCATGCACTAAGGACAGGTCCCAGTCCCACTGCCTGGGTGCTTCCTAAATAGTTCAAGCTAATCAACTGTCTCACTTATTCAGAGGGCCTGGTCCAGTTCCATGGGGGCTCCTCAGCTATTGGTTCATAGTTCATGTGTTTCCACTAGTTTGGCTATTTGTCCCTGTGCTTTTTCCAATCATGGTCTCAATATCTCTTGCTCATATAATCCCTCCTCTCTCTCGCCCATTGGACAGCCTATCTTGTTTTATGACACAGTCCGACGGTGGTGGCACATGCCCTTAATCTGATCACGTGGTAAGCAGAGTCCCTGTGTGTTCAAGAACACAGCCAAGCAAGGTGACCGGAACTTTTAATCCCAGTACCATAGAGACCTGGAGTTCTGTATAGACAGACAGGAAGTCATGTGGTTGGGTTTAGAGCCAATGAGAAGGCAAAACAAAAAGAGAATAAAAAGACAGGTCACACAGGAGAAGGTCTCTCTCTCAGGGGAAGGACGACAGCGAGTGGTAAGCTAAAGGGAGTCGTGGCTCTTACTCTGATCTCTTAGGCTTTAACTCTGTATTTGGTTCTGTGTTTCTCATTTACTAAGACAGTTTAGAATTTCATCTACAGATGTGTCCACTGTTTTAGTAAATTATTTGAAGTTGAATTTCTCATTCATAATACAAATGTAAAAAATAAAGTATTTACATTGAACAGGTTATATTAGTATTAATATTATATTAATTTAGTTTTCTCTAAATTTAATTTCTCCTGCAATAAATATATAAGCTGTTTTTTTTTAAAGATTTACTGATGTGTATAAGTGTTTTGCCTGTATGTTTGTGCTTATACAACATGCATGTCTGGTTCCCAGAGAAGTCAGAAAAAGGTGTTGGATCCCTTGGACCTGGAGTTAAGAATGGTTATGAGTCATGATGTGGATGCTGGGATCCAAATCTATGTCTTCTGGGAGAACAGCAAGTGCTCTTAGCTGCAAAGCCTTATCTCCAGCCCCAATTTATTTAATTTTTAAACAAATTGATTTTTTACTATTTTGAAAATTATATTAGATTTGAAGATTACTAAAAATGTAAAGTTTTTTTATTTATAGGAAATTAATTGGATTTTCAACCTTTATTTTCTCTGATATAAAAGATGAACCGCTGTGGAACGCAGGCCCCCATCTGGCTGTCTCTGGGTGATTCAGAAACACTGCCCCTTCCTGGAGAGATCAAGCAACTGACAGCTTGTGCCACTTGGCAGTTTCTGTTCAGCACTGAGAAAGACTGCTGCCTCTTTCAAATCCCCGTGTCTGTTAGAAACTGTGGAGAGTTTTTTGTGTACTTGCTACAACCCACTCAGGGATGCATGGGCTACTGTGCTGAAGGTAAGGAAGCGTCAGTAATACTTTGAACTGCTAGTTGTGGAGATAGATGTGAGTGCATTTGCACTCTGGACGGGTTGTACTGAGCCAATGTCAGCAGGTGACTTGGTCTGTTATTATTGCTAAACTGAAGCTAACTTTCTGACTTCGATTGGCCAGGTTAGTTTTCAGATGTTTATCAGTCTTTTAGAATGCTCAAAAGTTTATGTTGTGGTGAAAGTATTAAAGCAGACTTACTGCATGTAACGCCTGAGTGCCTTAAGAAATGTGATTTCTTCTTGCCTTTCCCCTCTCTAAAATTAAGACATGACAGATAGTAAGCAAAACTGTGAAATTTTGGACTTCTGTATTATTTTATTTTTAATTAGCTAAACTTATTGTTTATGGAGAGACAGTAATTACCTTAAGTCCTGGTGTTAGTTACTGTAAAGGTCAAGATAAGTGTGTTCTCTAGTGGGACAGCTCAAACAAGTCGTAAAAATAAGCTAGATGTAACTCTCAAAGAAGAGAATAAATATCTATGCATTCCACATGCACAGTTACCTTTAAGAAGAGTTTGCAGTCATGTTTGTCATGCACTTGCATGTTGCAGTGCTTGCTCAGCCGCTACATAGTTTTAATCCTCAGTATTATAAAAATTATAAAACAAGAACAAACAAAACAACATCAAATAATATTTTTAGTTTCTGTGTCATCTAGATTATTCCCTTAATTTTGGTTGTGATCCGGACTTCAGAAGTTACTTGCAAGTAATAATGCATGGAAGGGAAAAACAACAGTGGTTTCAGAGCAAAGAGGACTGGCAGATGCTGTATTTGATCAATGCTAGTAGTATTCCTGGTGAGAGAATAGGGGGCTATCATGCATCATCTGTGAGCTTGCAGTAGATGTGTTCATCTTTCCCAGAGGCTAGTTGCTTAGCCTACTCATGAGAAAACTTGTATGAGCCCAGATTAAGTAACATTCTAGAGAACACATGAGTAATGTGCTTCAGAAGTAACATGAGCAGGAACAACATAGAAAAGAATGAGAAACTGTCACAGACTGGAGAAAACCATTCTGAGTGATGCACTATGATTTCCTGGAATATTGGAACAGAAGATGACATCAGTGGGGGAAATTATGTTTATTTTTTTTTAACTAAAGTAGTTCTAAAATCAGCTTCTTAATTTTGACAAATACATCCTGGTCTTAGAAAGTGCTAAGATTTGCAGAACACGGCTTGGAAGTGTATATAGAAATGTTTTTTGTTAAATTTTTTTGTGTGAATATAAAACTACTTTAAACTAAATATTTATAACAAAGCAAAAAATATATTCTCATATATTACATCCCCACTGTAGTTTCCTCTTCCTCCTCTCCTCCCAGGCCCTCCTTCCTTTCCCCCTGATCTACTCCTCCTCCATTTCCCTTCAAAAAAGGGCAGGCCTTTCAGGAATATCAACCAAACATGGCATATCAAGTTGCAATAAGAATAGGTACATCTCCTCATATTAAGGCTAGATGAAGCAACCAAGTAGGAGGAAAATGGTCGCAAAAACAGGCAAAAGATTCTGTCTCAGTTAAGGTTTCTATTGCTGTGAAGAGACACCGTGGCCAAGGCAACTCTTCTAAAGAAAGCACTTGTTTGAGGGTGGCTCACTTAGTTTCAGAGGTTCAGTCCATTATGATCAGAAAAGGGGGCATGCTGGCATGCAGGCAGATGTGGTGCTGGAGCTGAGAGTGCTACATCTTGACTCAGAGGCAACAGGAAGTCAATTGCCTGTCGCACTGAGTGAAGCTTGACAAAAAGACCTCAAAGCCCATCCCTACAGTGACACACTTCCAACAGAAGGTGTGGCCAAGATTAAAGGTGTGTCCTCCAGTCTCAAGTTATGGATTAAAGGAGTGTGTCATCCAGCCTCCTCCAACAAGACCACACTTCCTCCAAGGCCACATCTCCTAATAGTTCCACCTCTGTGAGCTTATGGGGGCCAAATACTTTCAAACTACCATAGAGTCAGAGACACCCCCCACTCCCAGTGTTAGGTGCTCTACAAGAACACCAAGGTACACAACTATAACATATATGTGGGGACCTAGCTCAGACTGCACAGGTACCCTGATTGTCGGTTCAGTTTCTATGAGCCCCTTTAAGCTTTGTTTGGTTGATTCTGTGTGTTTTCTTGTGGTGTCCTTGAGTCCTTTGGCTCCTGCAATCCTTCCTCCCCTTCTTCTGCCGGATTCCCCAAACTCTGCCTAGTATTTGGCTGTGTATCTCTGCATCTGTTCCCATCAGCTGTTTGATGAAGTGTCTCTGATGATGACTGGTCAAGGCACTGACCGACAAGCGTGAAAGAATATCATTAGGAAGGAATAATTTCATTGACTCTTGGTTTGGTTTGTTTGGTTGCCTGTCATGTTTGGTTCTATCCTAGTTCTCTGGGCTATCCAGACTCTGGTTCCTGGTGCTCCAGATAGTGTCAGGAATCTGTGGCATGGGGCATGGGTCTCAAGCTGGAGCAGTCATTGTTTGGCCACTCCCACAAATTCTGTGCCACATTTACCCCAGCCCATCTTGCAGGGCGGACAAATTGTAGGTCAAAGGTTTTGTGGCTGGGTTGATGTCCCAATCCCTCCACTGGAAGCCTTGCCTGGTTAAAGAAGACGACCAGTTGAGGTTCCATATCCCCCATTACAGGGAGTCATTGCTAGGGTTACTGTTGTAGATTCCATCCCCGCCCACCCTCAGGCCACCTGCAATGACTATTCCATTTTTTCTTCCCAGAGAGATCCATGTGTCTCCTCTTGAGCCCTCCTTATTGCTTAACCTCTGTAGACCTGTGGATTGTAGTATGAGAATCCTTTACTTTACTGATAGTTACTCGTAAGTGGGTCACTCATATCTTTTTATGTCTGGGTTACCTCACTCAGGATGATTTTTTCAAATTCCATCCATTTGCCTGCAAATTTCATGATGTCATTTTTTTTTGTTTTTTTTTTTTTTCTTTTTTTTTTGTTTTTTCGAGACAGGGTTTCTCTGTGTAGCTTTGCGCCTTTCCTGGAGCTCACTTGGTAGTCCAGGCTGGCCTCGCACTCACAGAGATCCACCTGGCTCTGCCTCTCGAGTGCTAGGATTAAAGGTGTGTGCCACCAATGCCCGGCTGATGTCATTGTTTTTAACAGCTGAGTAATACTCCATTGTGTAAACGTATCACATTTTCTTTATCCATTCTTTGGTTAAGGGACATTTAGGTTCTTTCCAGGTTCTGGCTATTACAAATAAAGCTGCTATGAACATAATTGCACAAGTGTCCTTGTGGTATGATGGAGCATACTTTGGGTATATGTCCAAGAGTGGTATAGCTGGATCCTGACATAGATTGATTCCCAATTTTCTGAGAAACAACTATATTGATTTCCAAAGTGGCTGTACAAGTTTGCACTCCCAACAGCAATGGAAGAGTGTTCCCCTTCTTCCACATCCTCACCAGCATAAGCTGTTGCTTGTGTTTTTTATCTTAGTCATTCTGACAGGTGTAAGATGGAATCTCAGAGTCCTTTTGATTTGCATTTCCTTGATGAATTAGTTTGTTGAATATTTTTAAGTGCTTCTCAGACATTTGAGATTCTTCTGTTGAGAATTTTCTGTTTAGATCTGTACCCCATTTTTAGTTGGATTATTTGGTCTGTTGATGTCTAGTTTTTTGAGTACCTTATATATTTTGGAAATTAGCCCTCTGTCAGATGCAGAGTTGGTGAAGACCTTTCCCATTCTATGGGCTGCTATTTTGTCCTACTGATGGTGTCCTTTGCCTTACAGAAGCTGTTTAGATTCAGGAGGTCCAATTTACTAATTGTTGATTGTAGTGCTTTTGTATTAGTGTTCTGTTCAGAAAGTTGTCTCCTGTGCAAATGCATTCAGGGCTGTTCCCCACTTTATCTTCGGTCAGTTTCAGTGCATCTTGTTTTATGTTGAGGTCTTTGACCCACTTGGACTTGAGTTTTGTGTAGGGTGGTAGATATGAATCTATTTGCTTTCTTCTACATGCTGACATCTAGTTAGACAAGCACCATTTATTGAAGATGCTTTCTTTATTCCATTGTATATTGATGGCTTCTTTATAAAAACAAACATACAAACAAACAAAAAACAAACAGGTGTCCAGAGATGTGTGGATTTATAACTGGGTCTTCAATTCGATTCCATTAATCAACCTGTCTGTTTTTAGGCCAAGACCATGCAGTTTTTATTACTATAGCTCTGTAGCAGAGTTTGAAATCAGGGATGATTATACCTCCAGAAGTTCTGTTATTGTACACATTGTTTTAGTTACCCTGGGTTTATTGTTTTTCGATATGAAGTTGAGTATTGTTCTTTCAAGGTAATTGTGTTGAAATTTTGATGGGGATTGAGTTAAATCTATAGATTGCTTTTGGCAAAATGGCTATTTTTACTATGCTAATCCTACCAATCCATGAGCATGAAAGATCTTTCTGCCTTCTGATATCTTCTTCAATTTCTTTCTTCAAAGAATTGAAGTTTTTATCATACAGGTCTTTCACTTGCTTGATAAACTTTACCCCTACATATTTTATATTAATTGGGGCTATTGTGAAGGGTGTTGTTTCCCTGATTTCTTTCTTAGCCTATTTGTCCTTTGTATATAGGAGGGCTACTTATTTTTTGGAGTTAATCTTGTATCCAAGCACTTCCCTGAAGGTATTTATCAGCTGTAGGAGTTCTCTGGTATAACTTTAGGGGTCACTCATGTATACTATCATATCCTCTGTAAATAGTGATACTTTGACTTCCTCCTTTCCCATTTGTATCCCCTTATGTCTGTTAGTTGTCTTATTGATCTAGCTAGAACTTCAAGTACTATATTGAATAGGTATGGAGGGAGAGGACAACTTGTCTTGTTCCTGATTTTAGTAGAATTGCTTTTAGTTTCTCTCCATTTCATTTGATGTTGCCTATTGGGCTAGTGTTGTCATTATGTTTGGGCATGTCCCTGTATCCCTGATTTCTCAAGACTTTTGTCATGACAGAGTTTGGGATTTTGTCAAAGGTTTTTTCAGCATCTAATGAGATGGTCATGTGTTTTTTTCTTTCAGTTTATGTATATGATGGTTTAAATTGGTAGATTTTTGTAGGTTGAACTAGCCCTACATCTCTGAGATAGAGCCTACTTTATGATAGTGGATGATCTTTTTATGTGTTCTTCAGTGTTTTGCAAGGTTTTTTTTTTTTTTAGTATTTTTACATTAATGTTCATGATGGAAATTGGTCTGTAATTCTCTTTCTTTGTTGAATCTTTGGGTCATTTGGGTAGCAGTGTGACTGTAGCCTTATAAACTGAATTTGGCAAGGTTCCTTCTGCTTCTGTTTTGTGGAATAGTTTGAGGAGTATTGGTATTAGCTCTTCTTTGAAAGTCTGGTAGAATTCTGCACTAAAACCATTTGGACCTGGGTTTTTTAAGTCGGAAAACTTTTAATAACTGCTTTGCGGTAGAACGGGCACTCCGACCTCCGCGGCGGGCGGCTCTGGGTTCTGCCAGCGGCCACCGTTCCCCAACTCCTCCTCAGCCCGATCCAGCATCCTCCACACGGCTGCCTCCCTTTCTCTCCTCTCCTGTTGCTTTTGCTCCTTTTTCGCTCGCTCTTTCCTCTGCAGCTCTTTCCATTCGGCCTTTAACTTTTTCTCTTGTTCTTTCTTCCGCTTTCGAGCCGCCTCCTCTTTCTCCCTCTTTGCCCTGAACTCCTCTTGCGCCTGCTCTTCCCTCCGTAACCATTCTTCGTGCAATTTTTGCCTCTCCTCCTCCCTCAGCCTTTCTTCTTCTAATCGCCTTGCCTCGGCGAAAGCGTCTTCTTCTCCCAAGTCCCGCCAGTCTCCAGCTACACTGCTTCTATTTCCTTAGGGATTATAAGTCTATTTAAATTGTTACCTGATCTTGATTTAATTTCACAAATGGTATTTACCAAGAAATTTGTTCATTTCTTTTAGATTTTTCCAATTACCAACACTTTCATTGTGTCCCATGAGTTTGGGTATGTTGTGTATTTATTTTTGTTGACTCCTAGGAAGTTTTTAATTTCTTTCTATATTTCTGCCTTTACCCAGTTGTCATTTTGTAGAGAACTGTTCAATTTCCATGAGTTTGTAGGCTTTCTGTTGTTGAAATCCAGCTTTGATCCATGGTGGCCTGATAGACTGCAGGGGTTAGTGTATATCTGTTGAGACTTGCTTTGTGACTGAGTATGTGGTCAATTTTGGAGAAAGTTTCATGAGATTCTAAGAAGAATGTATATTCTTTTGTGCTTGGGTGAAATGTTCCATAGATATCTGTTAGGGCCATTTGCTTTATAACGTCTCTTAGTTCCATTATTTCTCTGTTTAGTTTTTATCTAGATGACCTGCTCATTTGTAAGAGTGGGGTATTGAAGGCTCCTAAAATTAATGTGCTAGGTTCCATGTGTGAATTAAGTTTCAGTAATGTTTCTTTTACAAATGTGGGTGCCCTTGTGTTTGGGACATAGGTGTTAAAAATTGAAATGCCATCTTGGTGGATTTTTTTCATTTAATGAATAAGAAATGTCCTTCCCCATCTCTTTTGATTAATTTTGGTTGAAAGTCTATTTTGTTATATGTTAGAATAGCTACACCAGCTTGCTTCTTGCGTCCAAGTGCTTGGAACTTTTTTCCAACCATTTACGTTTTGGTAATGTCTATCTTTGATGTTGAGCTATGTTTCTTATTTGCTGCAGAAGGATGGATATTGTTTTTTATCTTCCTGTTAATCTGTGTCTTCTTATTGACAAATTGAGTGCATTGATATTGAGAGATATTAGTGGCCAATGGTTGCTAATTCCTGTTATTTTGTTATTGTTGTTATTGGTAGTGTGTGTGTGTGTGTGTGTGTGTGTGTGTGTGTGTGTGTGTGTGTCTTGTTTTGGTTTTTCTGGAGTGAGACTGCTTATTTCCTGTGTTTTCATGGGTATAGTTAATTTTTTTGATTGGATTTTCTTTATAGTACCTTCTGTAGTGTTGGATTTGTAGACAGATATTGTTTAAATTTTTTGTCATTGAATATCTTGTTTTCTCTATGATGATTGAAAGTTTTTCTGGTTATAGTAGTAGTCTGGGCTGGCAAAATAAAATTATTTTTGAAATGAATGTCTTATTAATTAAAGAAAGCCAGTCAATAAAACAGGCAAAGACTGGCACAGGGATGCTGTCTTTAAAAATTAGTCCTGGAAATGCCCTCTGAACAGCTGATGAGTCTGAATTCATATCTGAATGAGGAGAATTAGGCAGACATGAAAAAATATGAAGGGAATAGAGTAAAGGGACATCCCAGAAGATGACTTTAGAGAAACAGAGGTGACAGAACTGTAGGATCTTCGGTTCATTTAAGAACTTAGGTCAACTGCCTAGGCTCAGTGATCTGGTCTCTGCTGACTCCCCATGGGAGACCTCAATTTGGGGGATGTGGGGATGAGGGGTGGCTTGGGAAAGAGGACTGGGGGTGGGAGGAGGGAGGAGGGAGGTTCTGTGGATAGCATAAGGAGTGAGTAGAAAATTTCTTAATAAAGAAAAATAAAATAAAATAAAAGAAAGAACAGGTCAAATCAGAATCATGGTATAAAGTCTAAGGGGGTTTTCAAACAGATTAATAATGCAATATGAGGATTGTATGCTAAAGGCACAAATTATTATTCCTGGAGAAGGTTCTTATAGACTGTTGCACTGGTTCCATGGAAAAGCATAAGTGGCTTACATGAAAGGACTAGAAATGGATTGGACTAATGGCAAAGGAAAGAGAACATTAAGCTTAGATGCCATGTTCAGACATAGTATGTATAAATTACCTCACCTGTATATAATGTTGGAGTAATATTTATCTTCTAACAAATAAAGTATGTCTTTAGTATAGTTGAGAAGATAAAATGAATTTAAAGCTTTCCATCATGCCACAGGTATTCATGCATTTACTAATCACAATTAATCTTATTAACAGAAGATTAAAAGTTGCTATGGAAGAGAGTACTTCAGGCAAGCAAAGGATGTAGTTCGTAATCAGGAGCCCACAAGAAACCCTCTTTCAGATGGCATTGACACTGAGTTCTGGAGGCACCCAGTCCGCAGTCAGAGCAAGTGAGTCAATATCAGCCAATGGCAACAGCCAGTAGTAGAGCCTCAGGGGATGAGGAAGGTCTGCTCAGAGTGAAAGCATAGCAGAACTGTTAGGTGCCATGAGTGAGGGAGAGTGTAGGAGGCTTTCAGGGCAGGGCAGCAGGGCTGTCTTCAGAGGGATTGAATCTATCAGATGGGATTGAAAGAGAGAGCTTCCGCTATTGGTAGAAAACAAAAACAAGAACAAAAAACCTTGGAAGAACCCACATGATATATAAAGGAAACAAGTTCAAGGGAACAAGGATAGTAATTATAACTGTAACGTCCATCAAGGGACATTGGGAGTGGTAATGATACTACTGGAGAAAGGTAGGGGATGAAGTCAGTTACAGGAAAAACAAGGTTTTTTGCCTTATGATAAAATACCAATTCCATAACAGGGCATAATATTTCTACATGACTGCACCAGAACCAGACCTACGCAGTGTGATGCAAAATTGGTCGGTCTTATTTCCACAGAGAAATAGACAAGCCACCAGGTAGTACTACACATCACCAACCACTCCGAGTAAAGAATCAAATCTGCAGAAGCAAAGGGAACTAGAGCAACTAGTTCAGCCAACGTGATCTAGATGACATTTAAGGCAACTTCACACAAAGGAAGCAGAATAAACATTCTTTGTAAGTGGATGTGCAATATTTAGCATGATACACCTCATGAGCTCTAAGTCAAAGAAACTATATGTTATAAACTAATTAAAATTAGTATTCATTGGGCATTTATTTTAGAAAATAAAAATTATAAATTAAGTACCTCAATTTACACATTTAGAGACTAAAATAAATATAAATGAGATTCAGAATAATAAGATAAAAAATGAACAGAATATAAATCAAAAATATAATTCACGTAAACAACAGAAAATTTAATGAACCAAAATCTAGTTCTTTAATTCAATGAAAGTTATAATTCTCTATCCATAATTTTGGGTTAGAAAGTGCTGGGACCAGCCATGCAGAGCAGCTGTGTAGAACAAGTATATGCTTAGCATGATGAAAAGCATAGATTCAATCTCTAGGAACACACATGTGAGGGGTTCAGGGAGAGAATATTAGGGATACACTAAAACAAGGTTCTCTGAACCAACTAAGCAAGGTGAGAATGAGCTCACAGAGACTGTAGCAGCAAGCACAGGGCCCACACAGTTCTGCACCAGGTCCTCTGTGTGTATATTATAGCTATTAGCTTAATATTTTTATGGAACTCCTGATTATGAGACCCCTGAGTGGGTCTCTGACTTTTGTGCCTGCTCTTTGGATTCCTTTCTTCCTGTTGGGTTGCTGTGTCCAACTTTGATAGGGTAGTTTTCGCTTCATTATTGCATTTTATTTTGTCATGTTCAGTTGTTATCTCTTAAGAGCCAGTTCCTTTCTAATGAGAGACAGAAAGGGGATGGATCCAGGGAGGAAGGAAGGTGGGGCAGAGCAGGGGTAGTAGAAGGAAGGGAGACTATAATCAGGATATAGTGTAGGAATAAAGAATATATTTTCAAAAGAGAATTAAAAAGGGAAAATAAAAATAAAGGGAAAGAATCCCAGAGAAAAAAGTTTCCACAGATAATATGAGAACCAAAACAAAGGTAAAATTATGAACAATTCTTTTAATACTTTGACATCTTTATATGAACTTGACAAGTTAGTTAACTTATGCACATAGCCACAACACTTAAAGACAATGGTTATAGTCCTATTCAAGAAGTTATATTTCTAGTTGAATACAATTTCAAAAGGATCACCCAGGAACCAGATCATTTTGAGTGGGAATTTTTCAAACTTATTAAGTGGAAATAATAACAATCTTATGCAAAAATTTTCCAGATAAATAGCGAAGGAAGAGTTACATAGTCCTGAGAGAGATCTAAACTCCTGTGGAGCCAGTGTTACTCAGAACAACCAAACACAGACATACAAGGCAAGGAAACGATAGCAGCTCTAGGGTGAAAACACTCAGCAATCTTCTCAGCACTTGGGAGGCTCCGATCACATGAGGTTTATGAATTTGAGGCCAGTCTGGGTTCCATAGCAAGTTCCCCGTTAGTTTGCACTCGTAAGTGAGACTCTATCCTGAGAAAAAAAATTATGAACAGGTCACAGATATCTTCTAAGCCAATAAATCAAAATTATTGTCTGCACAAAATCTCTATAAAGTGGACAATTATGACTAAAACTCATAAATATTTGTGTTCATTTTTCTTGAGAAAGTTTGTCTGAAAGTCTTTTGGGTAAACATCAGATAAAAAAAAAGTCTGCATTATGGTAAGAGTATATTTAGTGTCATATGAAAATGCCAAATTGTCCTGCAAAGTGACTTGCCACTTTATGTTTCTATAAGAAATAGACTCCTGCAGCCCAAAAATTTGAAGTTATCACTGTGCCCTGATATTTAATAATGTAGACTGTAAAGAAGGTATGAGAGCTACAAGACTTCAAAATACAACCACTGATCATCAGTCATCTCTTTTTCATCTTATCCTTAAAGGGGAAAAATCCTTATGAAAACTCCCAGAGAGAACAACTAAGAAATTCTACATCCATGTTAAAACATACTTTCTCAAGGAACTGTTCATAGATATGTGGATTTACACATTTGTGGTTATTGAATTAAATATACAGACTTTAACCTTTTGCAGCTATTTC
This sequence comes from Peromyscus aztecus, assembly GCA_902168405.1. NCBI lineage: Eukaryota > Metazoa > Chordata > Mammalia > Rodentia > Cricetidae > Peromyscus > Peromyscus aztecus. The sequence continues at coordinate 677 of CABHPQ010131287.1, read as the reverse complement.
TGATGTCAAGTTATACACATGTGGCCCCGATGAAATAGAAATTGGAGGTGACTGTATTGGTGTGTATGACATTGGTTTTTATATAATGTAGTTATAAGATAGTGACTTCTATGAGTAAGTTTGTTCTGTGGTTTCAAATGTTGAATTATTCAAGCATACCAGCCTGGTAGAAGTCAGCAATAACAATAAACTATTTATTATATGTGTAGAATGTATTCTTGAGGCTGGCAGAACTGTAGAGTTAAAAACAAGTGTAAATATTGGCAGATGCAATTGACAAGAAAAATTAACGTTTGAACCTAATTTTCTTTCTTTTTTTTGAATTTATTTTATTTTATTTTACAATATAATTCAACTTTACATATCAGCCATAGATTCCCCCGTTCTCTCCCCTCCCACCCTGCCCCCCTCCCACGGCCCACCCCCCATTTCCATTTCTCCTCCAGGGCAAAGACTCCCCTGATGATTGAGATCAACCTGGTGGGCTCAGTCCAGGCAGGTCTAGTCCCCTCTTCCCAGGCTGAGCCAAGCATCTCTGCTAAGCCCCAGGTTTCAAATACAGCCAATTCATGCACTGATCATAGGACCAGGTCCAACTGCCTGGATGCCTCCCAGACAGGTCAAGCCAATCAACTGTCTCACCCATTCAGAGGGCCTGATCCAGTTGGGGGCCCCCC
>CABHPQ010131286.1:0-28661 GCA_902168405.1 Peromyscus aztecus | reverse complement strand
ACTTGGCCAAGGTGACGGCTGAGGTGGTCCTGGCGCACCCGGGCGGCGGCTCCACATCACGAGCCAGCTCTTTCGTTCTGGCCCTGGAGCCGGAACTCGAGTCGCGGCTGGCGCACCTCGGCGTGCAGGTGAGCGGAGAGAGGGCCCGGAGAGGCCGCACACGGGATTCCTGAGGGGGCCGGGGCGGCGCGGGGACGTTGAGGGCGTTAAGGATCCACGAGGCGTCTGGTTGTCTGATAGGCTGGTGTGGAGGGGGCAGCGGAGAGGTCGGGGTCTGCCGCCCCTCCTGTCCGCGTGTCCTCTCCGACACGTCAGCACAAGCTTTGGAGCGTCGGGCGCCGCCCACGTACGTGGCAGCTCCGGAGCCCGAGGCGACCCCTTGGTCCCCTGGCGACCACCTTCCACACCACAGGAACGTCTGGGCTGTGGCCAAGTGCGGTACTTCGGGCACTTAGCTTTTCCCCCTGTCCCCCGGACGTGCTCGTCCAGTGAAGGACCATCAGTGAGTTAAATCGATGAATTCCTGAATGCTGTTGTCTGTGATGTTCCTCTCTGGACAGCAGCGTTCGGAAATATAACAGGTTTCTGGTATCCAGGTTTGTCATTCCTCACACCTCTAAAAGCTGCTACTGAACCCTTTTTTTTTTTAGTGTTCAGACTTGAAAAGTCTTTCCAGTAATAATGAGCTCCCTCTGCTGTACAGAAAGGTGAAACCCAGTCTCTTCCTCCGCACCGTCTCTCATTGGAACACCTCAGCATTAGCATTAGCCTCTGTGCCTTTCAGTGAATAAGCTTTTACAGCTTTCAAGGAAAGAAATCGTTGGCTTTGGGAATAGAGGGACTATCCACACAGGTTGCTTTTTATTACTGTTTTCATTAAACTATATCCATTAAGTGATTACCCAATTTATTAGGAGGAGACTAGTTATTACAGTATCACATTTCTAAGCACACCACATTCTCTTGACTGTATGGAGCTATAAAGCTGGGCTTATAAATTGTCACTGAAATGACTCCTGTCTCCTTCACACTGAACCCTCGTTCACCTGAAGCACAGCTTTACTCGACTGTTTCTGGAAAGACATGACTTAATTTAACTGACAGTGCCACCTGTGAATGTTTTGAATGTTCAATCCTATTTTGTGAAAGCCAGTCATGATTTAATGAAGTCACAATATAATCAGATCACAATATAATCATAGCTGTCGAGGTGGAGAATGCACACAAGTTGGGTCACTCCACATGGCTCAGTAGTTAAGAGCACAGAGCATCTAAGTTCAATTCCTAGCCACATGGTGGCTCACAGCCATTTGTAACTCCAGTTCCAGGGTGCACAGAAATACATGCAAGCAGAACACCCACCCACATTAAAAAGAAAGGAAAAGAAAAGGTTGCAGCAGATATTTTAAATGCATCCTCCACCTTTATAGCAGCCTTTGAGGTATAGGTGTTATTACATGGCTATGGAAGCATCTGGCCTTGGAGCTATTAGCCCCACAAATGAAAGTCTAATTTGTTCCATACCCTGTATTTTCCTGCATTATTGCCACCCTGCTTTTGGGCCTTGACATGAGATTAGGTCTTATGTTTCAGCTCTGCAGTTACATCACCGTTTATTCACAGTTGTGTTAATTCTGGAGGGAGACCAGTTGAATATATGAACTGCTTTATACTCCTTACCTTGGGGAGAAACAGCTGGATGATAAATGTAACAAAGAACACATAGTGCGTTGGAAACTTGGGTGAGGTTGGATGGATTACAGTCCCGTTTTGGAGCTGGTAGGAGGACAATAGTGATTATGTAGTGTTTTGTTTCGTTTTGTTTTTTGAGACAGGGTCATGTTATGTAGCCCTAAGGCTGTATTAGAACTTGGAATCCTCCTGTTGCAGCCTCCAGAATGCTGATAGTTAAAAATGACCTTGAACTTTGGGTCATCTTGCTTCTTTATCCCATGTACTGGGACTAGAGTTGTGTAGCACCATGCCTGGCTCTCTCTTACCTTTACTAAGTAATGAATATTTTTCATGACTATAAGTAAACTATGCATTAACAAAGAGTTCTGAATAAGCATGAGTGTACTAGAATGTTATCCTTGTGGCAAAATTCTAGTCAAAATAAGGGTTTGTGTTTTTTTTTGGTTTTTTTTTGGTTTTTCGAGACAGGGTTTCTCTGTGTTGTTTTGGTACCTGTCCTGGATCTCGCTCTGTAGACCAGACTGACCTCAAACTCACAGAGATCCGCCTGGCTCTGCCTCCCCGAGTGCTGGGATTAAAGGCGTGCGCCACCATTGCCACCCGGCAATGGATTTTTTTTTTTTAAGCCTATGATATCATTGAGGATGATTATATAACTTTTTGGGCTTTCTGAAATACTAAAAATAATACTTAAGAAATTGCTTTTGGAGTTGAGATATGGTGATGATGGCTTATATAATTTCAGCAGTTGGCAGGAGGATCAGTAGTTCAAAATCATCCTAAAGGGAGTTTGAGACTAGCTTGGGTTATGTGAGACTCTGTCTCAAAACAAAAGACAACAATTTCCTGTGGGGTTGGGCTGTGGTGCAGTGGGAAAGCACATGCTTAGCTGCACCAGGCCATGAGTGTAAGTCTCAGCTCAGCACAACACATAAAAGTATTCTTCATAGCTTTCTGTTCTCTGTTGAGAATTACTGCCTCAGTCTTAGAAAAGTCTTTTGGTGGGGATTAGGTTAGTCTGGCTAAGGGTTAGTGGAGTGCATGTATGTTTTTCACATAGACTGCCACAGTCTGTGACTCCAGATAACACCTCAGGAAGCCTCAGCAGTCTTCTGGAGTTAATCTGGTTACGTGTCTGGTGGCAGTAAAGGATGAGAGTACAAGAGTGTACCATAGCGGCCACTAGGGCTCCTTTCTCCTAAGGCTACCACTCTGGGATCAACAGTTTTAGTCACAGATGGGACTTCTGTTGTTTCCTTATATTTTGTGCTTACAGATATTTTGGTATTAAAAAATGTTCAGAAAGAAGTCTTTGGAACGTTTGGGAAGTAAACATGGAGATAAGGTCTTTATGTATATTTGATTGTTCAGGAAAATGTTTATAGGATGTTTATAGAACTTTCTCTAGCATCAGTCAGTCTGTGGTGGTGTTTCAGGATAAATCTTTTTTTTGTTTGTTTTTTTGTTTTTCGAGACAGGGTTTCTCTGTGTAGCTTTGCGCCTTTCCTGGAGCTCACTTGGTAGCCCAGGCTGGCCTCGAACTCAAAGAGATCCGCCTGCCTCTGCACCCGGCTCAGGATAAATCTTATGTTTCAGATAGAAGAAAAAAAAATGTTGGGTTGGGATATGGCTCACTGGTAAAGGTATTTGCCTGGCATGAATAAGGCCTTGACTTCAATCTCCAGCACTACAAACAAAATTTCTAGGCCAGTGAGAAGGCTCAGGGGGTAAAGGCATTCATGGTGCAAGCCTGATTGATGATTGGAGTTTGAGCCCTGAAGCCCATATTAAAAGCCTGGAGCAGTGGTCCACATCTGTGATATCAACACTGGTACCTTCAGATGGGAAACAGAGACAAAAGAATCAGCTGGAAGCTTGGCCAGAAAGCTTGGAACCATAGCAGAAACAGCAGGAGAGATCCTGCTTCAGTCTCCACATATGTGCCGTGTCTCTGTTTCTCTCTCTCTCTCTCTCTCACTCACTCACACACACACACACACACACACACACACACACACACACACACACACACACGAAAAAAGACTTTGAAAAGTTACTTTAATGGAAATATTGTAAGAAAGTTGGTGTATTAGTTTCTTTTCTATTGCTATGATATAAAACATCAAAACCAAAGCAACTAGTAGAAAGAAGGATTTCCTTCTTTGGCACTTACAGTTTCAGAGGGTTAGAGCAGAGGTGGCAGGTAGCTGGAGCAGCAGCTGAGAATTCACATTTTGATCTGTAATCAGGAGGCATAGAGCACACTGGGAATGGCTGGAGTATTTTTGAAACCTCTTAGCCCACCCCCAGTGACGCACATCCTCCCAGAAGGGTGTCTTAGTTAGGGTTTCTATTGCTGTGAAGAGACACCACGAACATGGCAACTCTTATAAGGAAAACATTTCATTGGGGCTGGATTACAGTTTCAGAGGTTTAGTCCATTATTATCATAGTAGGACATGGTGGCGTATAGGCAGACATGGTGCTGGAGAAGGAGCTGAGAGTTCTGCATCTTGATCTTCAGGCAGCAGGAGACTGTGTGGCACACTGGTCGTAATTTGAGCATAAATGACCTCAAAGCCAGCCTCCACAGTGACACACTCCCTCCAACAAGGCCACACCTCTTTAATAGTGCCACTCCCCTTAATAGTGCTACTCCCTATGGACCAAGCATTCAAACACATGAGTCTATGGGGCCATTCCTATTCAAACTACCACAAAGGACAAACCTCTCAATCCTTCCCAAATGGTTCCACCAACTGGGGACCAAGTATTTGCATGAGCCTTTGTGGGGCATTCCCATTCAAACCATAGTTGGTTAATAGTTGGCTTAAAATTTAGAACTTGAAAATATAAAAGAGAATAAACTACTCTTTCTGTTATAGGTAAAGGGAGAAGATGAGGAAGACAGCAACCTAGAAGTACGAGAAACCAAAATTAAGGGGCAAAGGTAAGCAAACAGACTGAGAGGCGTTTCTAAGGTGGACTGACCAGATAGTTGGGATAGCATAGGTAGAGCTATCAGGAAATGCCTTGTTGTCTATCTTAGAGTTGGCTACTTGGCAGTGAACAGAGGCGGGGTCTGCTGGGATGGTACTAGTATGTTGAATTGACTGGGCTGTCAGCAGAGCTGATGAAGAAACATGAACACTGCTTACTCAGGACCAGCGGTAAAAAGAGAAGCAGATCTGATACTTGAAGCCAAGAAGGAAATGAAGATCTCTATCTTGGAGTGTTGTCTTAGTTGTGAACTTTACATAACAATATGATGTACAATGCTGTGAGATCTAAATGAAGTCATCTAATCATTGAGGATAATGTTCTAATCATTGAGGATGAATTCCATGGGAACATGTTTAAAAGCCTTCAAGTTTTGCCAGGTGGTGGTGGTGGCGGCAGCGGCGGCGGCGGCGCACGCCTTTAATCCCAGCACTCGGGAGGCAGAGCCAGGCCGATCTCTGTGAGTTCAAGGCCAGCCTGGTCTACAGAGCAAGATCCAGGACAGGCATCAAAACTACACCGAGAAACCCTGTCAAAAAAAAAAAAAAAAAAAGCCTTCAAGTTTTTACTAATGACTTACTAGGTCTAACAAAAATTCATTTCATGGCTTAGAAAATTCAGATTCATTAGTTTACAGGCTGTGTCCACTTACTCACTTGCATGCATGCCACAGCTGGTGTGTGGAGGTCAGAGGACAGCTGACAGGAGTGGTTCTCTCCTACCATGTGAGTCTTGGATTGAACTCAGGTAGTCAGACTTGATAGCAGGCCCTTTATCCGCTGATACATCTCCTTGCCCATAAGCATTTTTTAAAGAAAATGTTTTTGAAGACAAGGTGGAGGCCCACAGAGGTTTCCTAGTGAGATCTGAGCTTGCTTTACCCAGCAGGGCTGCATTAGAGGATTGCTTGACCATGTGCATGGTTACTAGGTGATTGGAAGGGTCTAAGCTAGGGGGAGGTCTTTGCTCCACCGCTTGGCATTCCTATAAATAACCCTTTGGAAGAGACGGAAGGGGCCGGTGGATAATGATCCAGGCCCTCCCAAGGCTATCCTATGTTTCTATCTGTTTCTCTCCCCTCTGTCCTTCTATCTAAATATTTCTCACTTCACCCTCCTTGAGTACCCTGGGGGGAAAATGTGGAAGCGGGTCTCCCACAAGACAGGATCTCTTTTTAAAATTAATTAGTTGATGTGTGTGTGTGTGTGTGTGTGTGTGTGTGTGTATGGGTGTTTTGCTTGTATATATGTGTGCACCACTTGCATGCAGTGCCCTCGGAGGCCAGAAGAGAGTGTCATATCCTCTTAGAACTGGAGTTAGAGTTGCTGTGTGGGTGCTGGGAACCAAATCTGGCTCCTCTGAAAGAATAGCCATTCTTGTACTGTTGAGCCATCTCTCTGGTCACCCATTTTCTTGAGACAGTCTCATGTAGCTCCAGCTGACCTCAAACTCTCTGTCACTAAGGATGACCTTGAGTTCTTACACTTTCTGTCTTCATCTTTCAAGTGTTGGGATTAGAGGCCTGTCACTTGACCTGTCTCTGGTAGTTTTTACATTCTTGCTATTATAAACAAACCTGGGATGGACATCTGGACACCCGTCTTTAAAGGCTTAAGTTAAGATATTAAAGGTGATAGCTTTTATCTTGAGTATGGAATTTACTATGACTTTGAAATATTAGCTATTTTCAGTATCTTTAGTCTTTTTTGTTTTTTCTATAACTTGCTCTGTAGACTAGAGTGGCCTAGACCTCACAGAGATACACCTGCCTCTGCCTCCTGAGTGCTGGGATTAAAGTGTGCTCCACCATGCCTGGTCAGTGTCTTTAATTTTAATTCTCTTGCTTTCTTCCTTCAGTGGGAGATTTTTCACGGTCAAGCTTCCAGGTGCTCTTGATCCTGGGTCCAAGATCTCAGTTGTTGTGGAAACTGTCTACACCCATGTGCTTCATCCATATCCGACTCAGATAACTCAGTCAGAGAAACAGTTTGTGGTATTTGAGGGCAACCATTATTTCTACTCTCCCTATCCAACAAAGACCCAGACCATGCGAGTCAAACTTGCCTCCAGAAATGTGGAAAGCTACACGAAGCTGGGTAACCCCTCACGATCTGAGGACGTCTTGGATTATGGACCTTTCAAAGACATCCCTGCTTACAGTCAGGTAGGTTTCAGAGACCATCACTGCCAGGCTTGGATGGTATGTGCTGGGTGGCATTCTGAAATTGTTCTGAACCTATCCTGAAGTAACTCGTAGTCCCAGTAACTTCTTTTTGAGAACTGAGTTCAGAGGCTGGAAAGTGAGCATCATGGGAGAAGGCAATGAGGCATTCTGGGTAGGTTAGTGATGGACAAGGAGAGAAACTGGGGTGACTGTGGTAATAAACTGACCCAGAGGCTAAGGGCCTCAGGATTGGTACTTTTGGGAGAGAAATTCATGATAAAAATTTTTGTTGTGGGGCAAGGTGGTGTACACCTTCAGTCCCAGCACTCAGGAGAATCTCTTGAGTCTGAGGCCAGCCTGGTCTCCATAGAGTTCCAGGTTAGCCAGAGATACACAGTGAGACCCTGTGTCACAAAGAAAACAACTGTCCCAGCAGTTAAGAGCACTGACTGATCTTCCAGAGGACCTGAGCTTACTTCCCAGACCCACATGGCGGCTCACAGCTGTCTGAAGCTAGTCTTGTGGGATCCAACGCCCTCTTCTGGCCTCCCTGGGGACTGCATGCCTGTGGCGCACACACATACATGCTGGCAAAATGCCCACACACATGAAATATAAAACTGCTGTGAAAAGTTAAAACTGTCCAAGTGGAGACGCTGGTGTGAAGACCTGCTTGCTTGTCACGGGGCTTCCTGTCCTGTTAGCAGTGCTTCCCTGCCACTTCTTTTCTTTAACTGTTTATTTTACGTCTGTGTGTGGAAGTGGTTAGTGTCACTTCTACCTTCACCATGTGGTTTTGGTGACTGAACTCAGGTCGTTGTCAGGTGTGATGACAAGTGGCTTTACCGAGCCATCTCACCGCCTCTCCCTTTTTTCCCATTACATTTGATCTCTCCTTTCTTTAGCTGCTTTTTTCCTTTCTCTTCTACCTTCCCTTTTTTTTCTTCTTCTTTTTTAAACTTAGGAAATTTTTTTTTATTCTTTGAGAATTTCATGTAATACATTTTGGTCATATTCACCTTCTGCCCCTCCCTAACTCTTCCCAGATCCATCCTTACCTTCCTCTTCCTTAGCTTCATGCCCCGCCCCCCCCTTTAGTAACCTACTGACCCCAGCTTGTGTTGTCCGTATACGTGTTTGGGTGTGGGGCCGTTCTCTGGAGAGTGGTCCCCCTACCAAGAGCAATGGCCGGAGCTCTTCCTCCTCCCCCTCCGGGCTAGTGCTGGCTGACTGCAGCTGCCGTGAGTTGATGAGTGCGGTGGTCCTGTCGGGTCTACAGGTCTAGATGACACTGTTGGTTTGGTCTTCCCTAACCTCTGGCTCTTACAGTCTTGACACCCCCTTCTGTGATGGTCTTCTTTTCCCTTCCTTTTTTTTTTTTCTTTTATAGTTTTTTTGGTGGGAGATGAGGTTTTTGGATACAGGGTCTTGTGTAGCTCTGCCTAGCCTGGTACTTGACATGTAGATTGGTCTTGCTTCCTCAGATTTGTGTCAGTCCTGCTTCAGCTCACATTCTCACTTTTCTTGGCAAGTTGGGGATTATACCCAGAACTTACACACGCTAGACAAGACTCTACCACTGAGCTATAGCACTGGCTCCCTGGAGTTCTCTCTATTCTTGGTTGTTTTGTAACACAGGCTGTTGCTTCAGCCTCTGGAGTACTGGGACTACAGGTGTGTAGCACCATGCTTGGCTAGAAATAATGTTGATGATCGTGTTATATATAGTATTGCAGAATTCTTGTGCTTAATAACTACATTGTACACTTTTTTTTGGTAGCCATTTCTGATTGTTGCCTTGGATTATTTGCCAATGTTTGGATGAATGGCTAGGATTTTGTTTTCCTTTGCTTTTTTCCTGCTTAACACCATAATGTACATTTCTCTGCATATATTCTCAGTAATAGATTTTCGGGGAGGGGACAGACAGGATCTCATGTAGCCTATGGAACTGGCTGTGTAGCTGAGGATGATTCAAAATCTTGATCCTGTCTTTATCTTCCAAGTCCTGGCATATAGGCATGCATCAGTATGCCTGGTTCAGAAATAGTAGATATATTTAAGATTTGTTTTTTTAGCTTGGCAGTGGTGGCGCACGCCTTTAATCTCAGCACTTGGGAGGCAGAGGCAGGTGGATCTCTGTGAGTTTGAGGCCAGCCTGGTCTACAGAGTGAGTTCCAGGACAGCCAGGGCTACACAGAGAAACCCTGTCTTAAAAAAAGAAAAAAAAAAGTTTTTTTTAATTGTGGATTGGGGGCTGGTATGTGCACTTAAGTGCAGATGTCTCTGCAGGTTAGAGGGGTCAGATCCCTGGAGCTAGAGATGTGACTGCCGACCAGTAGGGGCTCTTTAACTGTTGCCCTCTCTTTGGCTCTGAAATAGATTCTACGGTAAAAATTGCAAATCAAAACATGAAATTATAAAAAAAAAATTTTTTTTTGACACTGTGCCCTGGCTGACCTTGAAAATTGTGGCAGTCCTGCCTCAGTTTCCCTAGATAGATGGCATTGCAAGTGTGAGCTCCCAATCTCAGCTCAAGCAAACATTTTGAAGCTAGGAATGATGATAGTTACTTGTAACACCAACACTCAGGAGGCAGAGACAACAGGATTGTTTGAGGCCAGCCAGGCTTCATATTTCTTGTTTCAAAAACAGAACAAATACCATGAGCATTTTAAAAATAAAAATAAGTTTTTGTGTGTATGTATGCTTGCATGCTTGCCTACGTGTGTGTGTATTTGAGTCTGAGTGTTCACAAGTGTGTGCATTTGGGCTTGAACCCAGGGTCCTAGGTATGCAAAGGATGTGCTTTATCAGTAAGCTCTGCCTATGATTCCTGCAGCATGAAGCTGCCATCTTATAGTACTGGCTCTGCATGGTGTTCAGTAGGATTCTGAGCTGAATCTTAAAAGATGTGGTTAGAAAGTGAGAGAATAAGAGTTTGTAAATTACAAAATGTATCTGCTTATCTTCATAGACTTTGGGAAGGAGTATTTTTCTAACATTCTAATTTTATATTACCTTTCTATAGAGTTATGGGCAAGTTCATAAAAGGGCATTAGAATTACTCAGTGACCAGAGACCCTCAACCTACTCCTCACTGAACCTAGGTCCTTCATGTGCTGGGCAAGCACCCTGCCATTGATGCACATATATTCCCAACTCCAGAGAGCTCTTTAAAAATTTATTTATTTATTTATTTATTCATTCATTCATTCATTCATTCATTCGTGTGTGTGTGTGTGTGTGTGTGTGTGTGTGTGTGATGTGTGTTGGTGTGAGTGCAACAGCACATGTCTGGAGGCCAGAGGACAGCTTTTGGTAGTCTTTTCTCTTCTACCCTGTGGGTCCCAAGTGCAGCAGCGAATGCCCTTACTTGCTGAGCAATCTTTCTGTTTCTACCAGAGATTAAAACAAGGCTAACCTCTGGGAGAATTGGCAGAGACCTTGAGGAAGTATGCAGGCACTTGAACTCAGAATTTCTGCTCAATGGAGACCTAGTATTGTTGTTTATATTTATCATCTAGAGCAAAGGCTGTGGAGACTGTTGGACATCCGCCCACTTTTATTTATTTTGTTTTTTATGTTTTTTGAAATGAAGTTTCTCTGACTGTCCCTGGAAATCCCTCTGAAACCAGGCTGATCTCAAACTCAGAGATATGCCTGCCTCTGTCTCCAAGTGCTGGGGTTAAAAGTGTATGCCACCACACCTAGCCTTATATAGTTGGACTTTCTTGTTGAACTTTTTTGGACCACCATCTTCCAAATAATAACATGGAGACTTATTGTTAATTATGAAAGCCTTTAGCTTACTTAAGCTTGTTCCCAACTAGCTCTTACATTAAATTAACCTTTTTTTTTTAATTTTTATTAATCTACATTCTGCCACATGGCTTTTTACCTCTCCTCCATTCTGTACATCCGACTTTCTCCATGTTGGCATCTCCCAAGTGCCTAGATTCACTCCAACTGAGTTCCTCTCTGCCTGGAAGTCCCACCTATTCTCTCCTGCCTAGTAGCTATTGGCCATTCAGCTCTTTATTAAACCAACCAGGTGCCTTAGGCAGGTGACCCAAGACACATGCAGTGTTAACAGATATCCTGCAATAGTCTTATTTACTTACCTGTCTGTCTGTCTGTCTGTCTATCTATCTATTATAAGACAGGGTCTCTGTTTTCCAGGCTGGCCTTGGAATGCATGGTGATCCTCCTGCCTCCACCTGTTGAGTATTGGGATTATAGGCCTAAGTGACCACAAAAAAAAGGTAAGAGTGATGGTGCAGGCCTAGAATTCCAGTATTCACAAGTCTGTGTCAGGAAGATGACAAATTTGAGAGCAAGACCGTTTCTCAAAAACAAAACAAAAGACAAACTATCGGTAGGGGCTGGAGAGATGGTTCGGTGGTTAAGAGCGCATGCTACTCTTCCAGAGGACCTGAGTTCATTTCCCAGCACTTATATCTGGCTGCTCACAATCTCCTGTAATGCCAGCTCTAGGAGATCAACACTTTCTGGCCTTTGGTGCCTATACACATATGGCACACACACACATAGAAATAAATCCAAAAAACCACTCCATGTATTAGTGCTTGGTAATCATTCTGTGGATGATGCATAGGCCCTTTCTAGTTAATTTCTTTTAAACTAATGTTGATTTCTCTGTTGCCAAGGTGGTGAACTGTTCGTTTCCTTCCCTTCTAGGATACTTTTAAAGTACACTATGAGAACAACAGCCCTTTCCTGACCATCACCAGTATGACCCGGGTCATCGAGGTTTCTCACTGGGGTAATATTGCTGTGGAGGAGAATGTGGACTTGAAGCATACAGGTGCGGTGCTGAAGGGGCCCTTCTCCCGCTATGATTACCAGAGACAGCCTGACAGTGGCATCTCCTCCATCCGTTCTTTTAAGGTATGAGCGGCCAACTTGGACACTGTGGGAACTGTGTCTTTATCAGTGTGTTCTTTCTCTTGCTTTTCAGTTTTTTTGGGATTAACTAATGGTGATATTGAGAATCAATGTTAATCAGAAGGATCTTTAAAGAAAAAAATTCTTGTGTTTACGTGAATAGCATCTTGTATTTATATAATAGTGCTTTTCTTTCTTTTTTCTTTCTGTGCAGCACAGGTTAGGAATGACCTGTGTAACTTAGACTGACCTTGAACTTGATACTCCTGCCTTGGCTTCTGAGTGTTGGGATTGTAGACATGTGCCACTGTGCCTGCCTGGCCCTAGACCAGTGGTTCTGAACCTTCCTAATGCTGTGACCCTTTAATATAGTTCCTCGTGTTGTGGTGACCCCCAACTATAAATTATTATTATTAATAATGATAATAATTTTTGTTTTTGTTTTTTCAAGACAGGGTTTCTCAGTGTAGTTTTGGTGCCTGTCCTGGATCTCGCTCTGTAGCCCAGGCTGGCCTTGAACTCACAGAGATTTGTCTGGCTCTGCCTCCTGAGTGCTAGGATTAAAGGTGTGCGCCATCACCACACAGCCATAAAATTATTTTGCTACTACTTCATAACTGTAATTTTGCTACTGTTATGAATAGAAATGTAAATATCTGTTTTCTGATGGTTTTAGGTGACTCCAAGTGGGTTGTGACCACAAGTAGCTTATGACCCACAGGTTGAGAACCACTGCTCTAGACTGTAGTTTTGTTGTTTAGAAAATTGGAATAGGTCAGACGATGGTGGCACACGTCTTTAATCCCAGCACTTGGGAGGCAGAGGCAGGCGGATCTTTGTGAGTTCGAGGCCAGCCTGGTCTACAGAGCAAGATCCAGGAAAGGCGCAAAGCTACACAGAGAAACCCTGTCTCGAAAAACCAAAAAAAGGGGGAAAAAACATAATACCACCACCTAAACATTCCCTTGTTTTACAGATTTAAGTGTGTGTGTTGTGTGAGTGTATGTGCACCTATCTGAAGAGACCAGAAAAGTACTGAATGTCTTAGAGCTGGAGTTACAGGCATTTGTGACTATCTGACATGGTTGCTGGGATCCAGACTCTGGTCCTTATGATGGAGCAGCAAGTGTTTTTCACTGCTCAGCCGTCTTTCCATCCCTGCTGCTCGCTTTTTAAGATGGTCTGGTGTAACCAAGGCTGACCTCTAATTTGTCTGTATCTGAAGATGGCCTTGAGCTTCTTGGGGCTTCCTCTCCAGTGCAGGAGTGTACTACCGTGTCTTAGGCTATTGTTTTTATGGTGCAGAGTTGGTTTGTGAAAAGACTCTAAAACTTACATTTACTAACTTATTGTGTGCTTGTGTGTGATGTGCATGTAATACAGATTTTAAATATGCAGGTAAGAGAATGAAAGAACCCCTCAGATGGAAAGACCACTAAGAAGCGTGGGTATGGGCTTCCTTCAGAGTCATCTTAAACTGTTAAAAAGTAATAGATTGAAAGTGCCTTTGTCTAAGTGAAGTCTTACAAATATTTTTATATATTTACATATTACAGAAATACTCACTCATGTGAACAAGTGTTACATTCTCCCTCGCCAGTACACTTAGAAGATGTGCAAGCACGTTGGGTGGAGATCTGTGTAAACTCAACCACTAGCAATTTGGTACAATTCCTTGTGTCTTTAATTTCTTTCTTAAAACTTTAGTATACACAAGGCTCTTAGCAAATATCTTGTTTCCTGTTAAAAAGATTTTATCATTCATTGAGAAATAGATGTGATGTCTACATCTTCTGAAACCTTGGGAAAAGTTAATAATTTAGGTTTACTGTCTGGGGTCTGGTACAGGCTTCATGCTTACTAGGTCATATTTCTGCAGAGGTTCCAGGAGTTTCTAGAAGGCATTTGTGTTCTCTTGCAGACCATCCTTCCTGCTGCTGCCCAGGATGTGTATTACCGGGATGAGATTGGTAATGTTTCCACCAGCCACCTCCTTATTTTGGATGACTCCGTGGAAATGGAAATCCGGCCTCGATTTCCTCTCTTTGGTGGGTGGAAGACACACTACATTGTTGGCTACAACCTCCCAAGCTATGAATACCTCTATAATCTGGGTGAGTGTTGAACATAGTAAGAATAGAATTACAAAGGGCCAGCTTTTTCTTTTAACTTCCTGTAGATGTTTATTTAAAAAAATTTTTTTTAAATCAGCTAATTAAATTCTTAGATGTAGTTCTTGAATTTCTTCTTCTCTCAATTCTTTTACGTGTGTGTGTGTGTGTGTGTGTGTGTGTGTGTGTACATGTGCGCCACAGCACATACGTGGCAGTCAGAGGACATTTTCTGGAGCTGGTTCTCTCCTCTTTGGTTTTTAGGTATGGAATTAAGGTTGCCAGCACTGGTAGCAAGCATCTAACTGACCCATCTCAGTACTCACAGATCTTTTATTTTTTGTGTAGTGTTGGAGACTGAACCCACATCCAAGCAAATACCACTGAAGCCCACTCAGCTCTTAATTTGGAATCATTTAAAAAATAGTAATAATAAAGTTCAGGAATAAGAAAAGGTTTTAAGACCAGGCTTGGTGGTGCCCACCTTTAATCCTAGCATTTTCGAGGCAGAGACAAACTGATCTCTGTTATAAGCCAGCCTGGTCTACATAGTGTTTCTTGGTCAGCCAGAGCTTCATGGTAAGACCTTGTCTCCAAAAAGAGATGAAAAATTTAAAAAAAGGTTATATACAAATACCCAGAGCCAATGATTATAAACATTCTATCATATTTTCTTATCTATTTGTTTATTTTTCTAGGCCAAGTTCTTTATAACTTTGGCTGTCCTTGAGCTGGTTGTATAGACCAAGCTGGCCTCAAACTCACAGAGATCCACCTGCCTCTGTCTCCTGAGTACTGAGATTAAAGGCTTGTTCTTGTAGTTTTTTTTTAATTACCACTTACATAGTTTTAGATATTATTTGTTAAGTTTTGCCCTTATTAACATACTGTTTCTTAGTCTCCCAATTTATACATTTCTTCCCATTTCCTTTACAATTTATTGTTGAAGAACTTGACTCTCTTGCACTGCAGCCTGTTGCTGTCTAGACTTGCTGATTGCTCACTCAGTACAACACCCTCTGTCTTTCCTGTTTCCTGCATATTGTCAGCTGTCCCTTGTTCTGGGCGAGCTTTGGCGTGACTGGAGGTGATGAGGTGCCCGTTCCTTAGAAAGCACAGTCCTGTCTGGTGTCTTTGGATGCTCAGGTCCTGTGTCTCCACTGTTGGTGCTGACTATAAGTCTTTGCTCTAATCTACCATTCCTTGTCATTTATTGATTGGAATTTGCAAGGATTCACTTCCCTTGGTTCCTGGGCTGCAGCTAACGTAGGGAAAGTCAGGGTCCATGCGGGAGTCCTCGCTGATTTCCTGGGTTACTGATTGTTTTACTGGCATACTTGGGTCCCTTCCTCCTTCCTTCTTCCTCTCTTTGTGCTGGGATTGAGCCCTGGGCAGGTGTTGCACTACTGAGGTATGTTCCAGCTCCAGTTCCTAAGTCATCGTATAAGTAAAGATTTAAACATTGTGTAAGGTTCATGTATTTCTTTGCTGGTATTCGAATTGATGCTTATATTCATCTACCTTTAGTGCTTGGGCACCTCTTCAAATTAAACTTCTGAATCTCTTTTAGCTCCTTATCTGTCTTATAAAAAGATCAACTTGTACTGGGCGGTGGTGGCCCACGCCTTTGATCCTACCTAGCACTCGGGAAGCAGAGGCAGGCAGACCTCTTGAGTTCAGGCCAGCTTGGTCTACAGATCGAGTTCCAGGACAGTCAGGGCTGCACAGAGAAACCCTGTCTCGGGCAGAAAGGAAAAAAAAAAGAAGATTAACTTGTAAACTTGTATAGTTTGTGCTCCAGACCTTATGTCAGCCATCACTCCAAGAAGCCTTGGTATGCTCAACAATGGTATTTAAGTCCATAATATGAGAACTAGGGGTGTTCATTGCTCTGAGCTTGTGAAATTCTATGCCTTTATGTCATGGAGCTCAGTATACATTATCTCTCTGTAAAAATTAAACATTTATAGTGCATTTGCCTGTATACTTCTTGTCTAATTCCACAGGGAAATTTTTGTTCTGAAGAGTACATGGGATGACAGGATTGTAGAGTAACAGCATCAGTTTTTTGAGATAGTGTCTTTCTTAGAACTTGAGATCCTCCTGCCTCAGCTTCTTTCTTTTCTTTGTTTTGGTTTGGTTTTTTTCGAGACGGTCTCTCTTAAGTGCTGGAATTACAGGCATACTTGCCTTCTTTGTTCTCTCTCTTTTTAAAAATTACATTATCTGTTTATTTTGTGTGCATGTGTGTGGGCATACCTTTGGCATAGTATTCATGTGAAGGTCAGAGGTCAGCTTCTGGAAGTCATTCTTTTTTCCATATGGGTCCCAAGGATTGAACTCAGGTCATCTGGTCTGGTAGCAAGTGTCCTTACCTTCTGAGTCATCTCCCTAACCTGCACCTTTAACTTTTCTAATGCTGGTTTCTGGTATGAACTTAAAGTAGGGTTTGTTTAGGACACCTTTCTTATGGTTCAGTTCTCTCTGCTCTTGTGTGGCATCCGGTAATGTGTGGCTTGCCCTCTGAGCTTTCTTTACCCTCTGGCTGTAGCTCAGTGGCAGAGTGCTTGCCTAGCGTGTGTGAGGTCCTTGGTCCAGTCCCCAGTACTGCTGTGGGGTGGAAGAAACTGCTCACTTGACTGTTCTACATTATACAGTTTTTGTTTTGTTTTCGAGACAGGAAGTCACTGTGTAGCTCCAGCTGTCTTGGAACTCTGTGGACCAGGCTGGTGTTGAACTCACAGAGATCCACTTGCCTCTGCCTCCCAAGTGTTGGGATTAAAACCACCACCACCACCTGGCTGCAGTTTTTATTCTTTTTCTGAAAGGCTACTCTGGTAGCTTTTCAAATTCTTCAGGGGCTAGGCAGCTAGGACTTGGGCTCTCTCCAGGCTTGTCTCTTTCCTGCTGAGCCAGGCACAATATTCCTTGGGGATTCATCTACTGACCTGCTCTGCTCTCTGGAGAAAAAACTGTTGTAGGTCTTCTCTCCTTGGTCCCATCAGTTGCCATGTAGCTTCCTCTTGCTCTCTCCTTCACACACACTGCTGACCTGCAGGTCTTTTGGCTATTGATGTATTATGAGAACTTCTTTCCAGGGATTGGGAGGACTAGGCCATATCTTACTGCCCCCTCCCCTATAAGGTCCCAGTGACAAATCAAAGTTAGATTTCATCAGTTTCCCCTGGGGAACCAGTGTTTATTAGGCTTACATACAGAGTTTGGTGAGGGGCTACTGGCAGGAGTGTGGGTGACCTAATGCAGCCATGCTGGAAAGTTGGCATGGATGATAACTTCCTCATAGTTACAAATGGAGAGCTCCCTTCTAGCCTTCCCTAGCAATAGCTATTCTAGCCCCTCCCTGAGAGGCCCTGCGGCTGACATGTGCATTAAGGCGTACTTTTATGCAAATATCTGAGAGTCATACTGGATACTCAGGTGAGGGTCCCATGACCCTCCTCCTATGAGGATATGTCTCAGGTCCAGAAGCCCAGCTGTGGTGGGTGATCTGAACTGAAGAGGATGCTGTGTTGTAAGTGTCGGAGGATTTTGACATTGTTTATAGTTGTTTTGTCTTTCTGTGGAGATTGGAGACGAGCCAAAAAGCCTGCACTGTCTCTTCTATCTCCCAACCCACCAGCTCTTGCCCATGAACTCTTGATAACATCTCTCCCTTTGTGTAAAAGGAGAAAATTCATGTCTTGTAATTTCCTGTCAGCCATCTTGTTTTCTGCTCACACCATTGCCTGTACTTGATGATTCTCAGGTGACCAGTATGCACTGAAGATGCGATTCGTGGACCATGTGTTTGATGAGCAAGTGATAGATTCTCTGACAGTGAAGATCATCTTGCCTGAGGGAGCCAAGTAAGTGACTGACTGTTCCTTCCCTCTACACCCCGCTTCTCTGATAGTGCCCGGTACCACATGAGGGACCTGTGTTCTAGGGTGTTGTGTAGGTACTCATTAAATAGCTTTGACTGAGAAGCCTTTGGAACCTTTGACTAAAGCTAGGAAGGAAAAATTAGATTCACAGGAGGGCACACGGTTTAGTCAGGAGGCTTTACAAAAACATAGTGCCTCCGTATGCCTGGAGCAGAAGCCAGAGTTGCCTCAATAAACCAGAGTAATGGCCTGAGTCTAATGCCAGGGATGAATGTGGAGGGGATTACGGAGGTGCACACCTATAATCCCAGGACTTGGAAAGTGAGTCTGGAGGATCTTGAGTTGGAGCCCAGCCTGGGCTACATTCCAGGCCAACCTGGGCTACATGTAGAACGTGCCTATCTAATAAAAAGAATTGGTAGACTTTGCTGTGTTAACAAAGAATGAAGGAGTGGAGTAGCTGTGGCGCCATTCTTCCCTGGGCCTTTCTCAGGGTCTGTCTTAACAAACAGGAGGGATCATCTGTGGTCAGTTGGAGCAGCTTGGGGAAGAGATGATGATAAAGTGAGGGTTTATCTTAAAGAGCTAGGTGTTGGGAAGGAAGGTGCGAAGGCAAGGGCTGGAGCTGTGTAACTCACTGTGAGGCTCTGGTCCGCTCCAGTACTGCTGGAGTGTGTGTGGGAGGAGAACCGCTGACTTGAGGAAGGAGCCAGGGCCTCTGGAGCAGATGGGCACTTCTACAGCTCCTATCCTTAGTGTGAGCTGCTTCTAGTTTGTGTCACAGTGTTTGAATGGTCCCTGTTGGTTCATACATTTATTCTGATGACCAGGATGACCTATGCTTTGACCAGTCCATGGAGGAGGGGTTGTTCCTTCAAACTACTGTGTTACTATTCCCCTAGGGACTGTAGGCCTGGCCAGAAAGTAATAACGTGCCCTAGTTCCGAAAGAAACTATGATTCATATGAGGAGGGAGCATTCGGAATAGCTCCCAAGGCATTCTTTAGGTCCCTGAGAGATTCCCTGGGTGGGCTGTGCTGGGGAGCTGTGTTCACGCTGTGAACCCGTCCTTGTGAGTGCTGGAGGGAGACTGTCAGTCTGGTCTTCAGCTTTCTGACACTAGATGCCTGTAGCAATCAAGGTGACACAGTGTGAATTCAGCCTCCTGATGGCCCTTAGCCTTAGAACTCTGCAGCCCACACCCTCATTGTCGCCCTGCTTTGTTTGAGGCTGTGCTGTGTCTGTTCCAGGAACATCCAGGTAGACAGTCCTTACGATATTAGCCGTGCCGCAGATGAGCTGCACTACACCTACCTGGACACGTTCGGCCGCCCAGTGATTGTGGCCTACAAGAAAAATCTGGTTGAGCAGCACATTCAGGACATTGTGGTGAGTGGCTGTGCTGTTTGTTGTTGGAGCTGCCGAAAGCAGTGGCTTTGGTCTATGGATCTGAGCTGGTCTTTCCTGACACCTTCTTCCCGGCTCTTGCAGGTGCACTACACCTTCAACAAGGTGCTCATGCTGCAGGAGCCTCTGCTGGTCGTGGCTGCCTTCTACATTCTGTTCTTCACCGTCATAGTCTACGTCCGTCTGGACTTTTCCATCACCAAGGTACTCTGTTCTCTTCTATCTGTGTCAGACAGTCCTTGTGCCCTTGTGATGTGTCATACACATCTCCACAGTGAACTGGATTAGGACCAGCTGTGGCTGTAATTCCCTACGTTTTCCAGGCCTCTGCAAGTTCTCACTGGAGAGACATTCTTCCCCGTGTGGTGCTGGGGGTGGAACCCAGGGCGTCAGGTGTGCCAGGTGGCCACTGAGCCTCGTGTTAAGTCCCTGCTTCCTGCCTTGTCTTGGTTGTGGAAACACCCTGGACACTAGCTAGGGGAGCCGGGAGAACCACCAAGTGAGTGGTCGTGGTGGTTCTACTGTTTGCTACATGTTGTTCAGCTGAACATGGAGGTGGCATGTCCTCGTGGTCATGTCAGCAGTACCTTCTGTCCCTTCCCCTGTGGGAGTGCCTTGTGGGGAGATGGCATCAGACTTCATCAGAATCTGCCAACCTGGCCCCCACCTTTCTTTCCTTGGGGTTCTGCTTGCTGACTGATGGCCATCTTCTCTTTGTCTCTTTCCTTCCCTCAGTTCCCTTCTTTCTCATTGTGACCAGCAGTACTGTTCGATAAGGGAGTCTGGAGCCCTGTGCTGGGCACCAGAGGCACCTTGTGTGGTCTGGTTAATGATCCAGTGAGACAGGCTGTGCTTGGGTGTGATTGGTGCTTGTGGGGTGTCACTTTGCTCCGTCCTTTAAGCAGCCCGCTAGGGGGAAACGTATAAGAAGGAACATTGTTACTTTTAACTCAGTCCAGTTGCCTATCTTCCCTCACTTCTTCCCTCCCGCGTCCAACAGAATCCCTTTGTCTTCATTTGCTGAGTCGTGTAAACACACACAGAGTGGCTTCACAACCGCCACACTCAGACCATATGCTCTGACACAGTCCCGAAGTTACGTAATTCTGTATTCATGTGGAGAGCGTGGTGTTACAGTACTGTGTCCCCTGGGCACTTGGGTTAGTTCTGTTTTTCTGTGTTTTTATTTGAAATCTTAAATTTGCTTATTTGTGTTAGAATTTCAGTTTAATTTCTTTTCCATCATTGCTAAGTTGGGGGAGCAGGGGAAGCCAGGCTCTCACTGTGTAGCTCTAGTTGGTTTAGACCTGCCGCCGTGTTGACCCGGCCAGCCTCAAACTCAGAGATCCACTTCCTTCAGCTTTCCAGGACTGCTATGATTAAAGGTGTGTGCCTTACACCAAGACATTGCTAATATTAATTTTAGTTATGAATTAGTATGTTTGAAATTCAGAATTCTAAAATGGCAATTCTGCCTTGTCTTCCCTTCTTGCCTTATAGGAAATTAATTTCATCAGTCCCTGGTAGCCTCTCTATTTTTGTAGTTTTAAAAAAATTAGGCAGATAATTTTTTTTTAAATTCTTCTCTCATATAATATATCCCCGCCCCGCCCCCCAACCACTTCACCTCCCTTTCCCTTCAGAAAAGAGCATGCCTTCCAGGGATATATCCAAACATGGCATAACAAGATACAATAAGACTAGGCACAAACTCTCGTAGGAAGAAAAGGGTCCCAAGACCAGGTGAGTGAGTCAGAGACACCGCCACTCCCACTGTTAGGAGTCCACAGGAGACCAAGCTAACAAACATAACATATGTGCAGAGGACCTGGTTCAGACCCATGCAGGCTCCGTGATTGCCACTTCAGTCTCTGTGAGCCCATATGAGCCCTGCTTAGTTGATTCTGTGGGTCATGTTTTCCTGGTGTCCTCGACCCCTCCGCCTCCTACATTTCTTCCTTCCCCTCTTCCTCAGGGTTTCCCGGAGCTCCAAGGGGAGGGACCCGATTGCCATCTCTAATTTGGGCTTGCTCTCAACCTAGTGTTTGGCTGTGGGTCTAGGCAGATACTTTGTATTATCTCTTCTTACTCTAAAGGTAGAGACTGAATGCATTTTTTTGTACTTAGCATTCTCCATCTGTCAAGTATATCCTGGAATTCCCCTCTTTCAGCTCACAGAGCAGTCCCCATTACTACTGTCACATCTGCGGATGTGACTCTGAATGATCAGTCCTTTACTGTGTCTACATCTACCCCCTGTTAAAGTTGTAAGGACTTACTATGTAAAAGTAACGTGTGTCAGCAGGCCTTGCCAGTGGACACACAGTGAGAGGAACTAGAGAGGGTGGAGCCTCTAAGGGATGGTAAATGGCAGAAAGAGTTCACGTTCTTTCCTGAAGTTCTGAAAACCTTTGAAGGGGTGAGACGTGAGAGTTTCCCCAAAGTCTTCCATGACTAGAGATGAGCCCTTGCTGTGCCAGTTTCATGGTACATCTTACCATTACTGTCCTGATCACGACCATGTACCTGTGGAACTGTAAAGTGGTGTTCGCTTTGTCTTCGTTGTAGAGCCTGGTCCTCTGAGTGTCAGAAGGGTTTGACTCCTGGCTTCCTAAGGTGACCTTTGTTGGCTGGTGGTAGTAGGCATCCTGTGACAGATAGGTCGGAGTGAGCGCCAACCTCTGTTGACAGACATGGTCTCTCTACCCTCCAGGATCCAGCTGCAGAAGCCAGGATGAAAGTGGCCTGTATCACAGAGCAGGTCCTAACCCTGGTCAACAAGAGACTAGGCCTCTACCGTCACTTTGATGAGACCATCAATAGGTACAAACAGTCCCGGGATGTCTCTACTCTCAATAGTGGCAAGAAGAGCCTGGAGACAGAGCACAAAGCTGTGACCAGTGAGATTGCTGTGCTGCAGTCCAGGCTGAAGACAGAAGGCTCTGACCTGTGTGACAGAGTAAGTATTAGTGTTGTGAGTCACTTGTCTGTGGCCCTCCACTTCAGGGACTGTTTCCACTTGTCAGAAGAGCACCCATCCTGCTCCTTGGGGTAAGCTAGGCTCTAGGTGGCTCTCTCATACTCACACGTGCAGGACCTAGACTCTTCAAGTGGTGCCAGTACTTGTGGTGGGACACGAAACTGTGGTATCTGTAGGCTGGCTTTGGAGAAGTTCTGCAGCTTCTCCAGCTCTGTGTCCATGTGGTTGGCAGTAAGGACAGTATTCCCCTCTCCAGATGCCATCTTCAGCTCCAGATGGCCATGCCTGTAACCCCAGCACTCTGGAAATGCATATGTAAGTGTAGGGGCGTGTATTTCCAGATGAAGTCCTGCTAGGCTACACAATGAGATCAAGGTGAGTCCTGGCCAGAGGGTGAGACACACAAAAGGTGTTGGGGAGAGGGGAGGTGTGGAGGCACTCAAACATAAATCCCAGGCTCTGATCCAGACTGTCTAAACTTGGGCACATTACCTAATTTTTGTGTCTGAATGTCCTAATAGATAATGGGAAGCCAGTAGTTTTTCACAGTACCTGAAAGGTGGTTCGTGTCAGTCATGTGCTGTGGGAGCCAGCTATTATTATCTGTAAAGGAAGTATTACCTACTTAAAAAGTGCCCTCAGAGTTCTTAGGCTCCTGTTAGCTCCTCCACCTCCACCCTGGATCTCTTACTAACCCTTAGTTCCTTTGCAGCACCGCTGTGAAACAGTTCTTCATGTGCTTACCTGGGTTTTGTGTGTCAGCTATTTGAAGGCAGGACACCTTATCTGTCCTTACTGCTTCTGGAGCCTGGCACACAGGTGACAGTGGATATGGTCTGGTCTGGCTGTCACCTTCCACATCACCTGTTGGTCTTTGTCCTAACTAATCTCTGGTCCCAGTAGAGAGAGGGGACACTCATGGAGCCTTTGTGCTAGTCATGATGTTGGGGTGTAGGCAGAGTTTTTCATCAGGACTGTGATCAGCTCTGTTCCACCAGCAGCTTCCCAAATAACCACTTAGAGACTTAATATTAATTATAAATGCTCAGCTGATAGCTCAGGCTTATTGCTAACTAGCTCTTACAACTTAAATTAACCCATATCCACATTCTGCCATGTGGCGTTACCTCTATTTCGTCTTGCATCTCCTGTTCCCTCTCCGTGTCTGGTGACTCCTCTGACTCTGCCCTTCTTCTTCCCAGTGTCCTTAGTCTGGCTCTCTCACCTAACCTTATCCCAACCAGCTGTTGGCCAGTCAGCTTCTTTATTAAACCAGTCACAGCAACATATATTCACATGGTGTAGAGGAATATTCCACACTGGGGTCCTGTGGTTTTCACTCTCAATTGTTAGGGTGGAAAGCACCTTGCTTGTCAGAGCTGAAAAGAACATGGCCTGTAGGTGATGAAGCTGCTGTTTGGAACCAGGCTTGTTTTCTTGCATGCCAGCCCTCTGCCATTGGCGCTGCTGTATGCTGAATTTTTGACTTCTGTGGAGCTCTGGATCTGTAGGCTTGGGAGCCGATGGGGCTTGTTGAGTGGGGTGAGAGGGCACTTCTCAAACCCTTCCCTGATCTTGTCTCTGCCAGGTGAGTGAAATGCAAAAGCTGGATGCACAGGTCAAGGAACTGGTACTGAAGTCGGCAATGGAGGCCGAGAGGCTGGTGGCTGGCAAGCTCAAGAAGGATACGTACATCGAGAATGAAAAGCTCAGCTCAGGAAAACGTCAGGAGCTGGTCACCAAGATCGATCACATCCTGGACGCTCTGTAGTTCTTGTCTCCGGGATAGGGCTAGGTTGCCTACACTTCCAGATGCAGTGCATAGAGAGAGGGAGGAGGTTGTGATTAGCAAAAGGCCTCCAGAAAGAAAAGCCAAGGCCCACCCACAGTGGTCTAAGAAGTTTTTCCCTTATTTCTGAATGGTTCCCTTTTTTAAAAAAACAAAACAAACAAAAACCTAAACAAAAATCTTATATAAAAACAAATATGGTTGTGTTTTGAACAAAGGCATTTTCAGTAGTTGATTTGATTTGTTCTGATGCCTGGGGTATTTTTTCCACCTTAAGTCCTGTTTTAAACTTTTCTAACTCCTAATGTTTGGTTCTTTTGTGAGTGTATGCATGGTTTTTTTTTTAAGTGTGTATGACCAAATGAAAATAAAGGAGGGACTGTGAAATTTTGCTTTTACTGTACTGAAATCTCTCATGTAATTCTGAAGTTTGGGGATAATACTTTGTTTGTTTGAGACAAGGTTTCTCTGTATAACAGCCCTGGCTGTCCTAGAACTCGCTTTGTACCCAGGCTGGCCTCAGACTCACAGAGAGCTGCCTGCTTCTGCCTCTCAAGTGCTGGGTTAAAGTGCCACCACGTCTGGCCAGTAGATAATACTTTTGTCGCTGTGAGTTTTCTCAGAGTAATTACAAGGCAAGTGTCAGAACATTGATGTTTTCTAATACAAGCCAAGAGACCCAGAGTCACAGAGCAGTGGTGAAGTAATCCTTTTGTATTCCTTAAATCCGTGTCACACATTCTAAGCATTGAAAAAGGGTGACGAGCAGAGCAGAGGTGGTTCGTGGGGGGTACCCCACAAGTTCATGATCTCAAATTGACCACACTGAGGAAGGGCACAGGCCTGGAGAACAGGGGCTTAGACTGGGTGTGTTTAGGAGGGAGGTGGTCTAGAGCTGAGGCTTAAGAATGGAACAGATGACAGGGTGGAGTGTGCCAGGTGGTGGCCAGTGTGTGTGAAAGGCCCTGGTGAGGCTGGTGTTTGAGGACCCACAGGGAGTCTGTAGAAGAGAGTGGATAATGTCTGGCGGGGCTGCGGAGGTGGCGGTCCAGAACAAGATAGTTTGATAGGTCTGTCGTGGCTTTTGGCTTTACCTTAACATCAGGACTGACAGCTGGGGAGCCTGCATGGGACCGAACTAGGCCCTCTGAATGTGGGTGACAGTTGCATGGTTTGATGTGTTTGTGGGGCCCCTGGCAATGGGACCAGGACTTACCTGGGGTACACAAACTGGCTTTTTAGAGCCCATTCCCTGTGGTGCAAAGCCTTACTCAGTCTTGATGCAGGAGGGAGGGGCTGGGTCTAGCCCCAACATGGTATAAAAGAGGAGGGGATGAGGGTGGGATGGGGGTAGGTGGGGCGAGTGGGAGAAGAGGAGGGAGGGGGAGCGGGTTGGTATGTAAAAGGAAAGAAAAAAGTTTTAAATAAAAAATTATATATAAAAACAAAACCAAAAAAAATCAGGATTGGCTGCTCACTGTGGGAGCTGGGCCAGTAGACTTTGGAATGAGAAAGCCAAGAGCATATTGTAGTCATAGATGGGGGCAGAGTGGTTTTTGGTGCTTTAGTGGGTGCTGTGAAGTGTCCGCTTGGGGTACAATCCCATCTTCGCCTAGTCCTCCTCCCTCAGATAACACACATTGGTCAGGAAGCTGTTACCTGACTAAGTCAGGCCCTCTCGTGTTTGTCACATCATCATCTGCTGTTGCAATGTGACCACTGGGCTGGCAGACAGACGGGAGTTTGTTGACAAGCTCACCTTTGTGTTAACAGGTGTACACTCAGTTGTAGGCGGTTACTGGGTGGGTGGCTATGTACTTTTTGTTTTTTTGAGACAGGGTTTCTCTTTGTTGTTTTGGTGCCTGTCCTGGATCTCACTCTGTAGACCAGGTTGGTCTTGAACTCACAAAGATCTGCCTGGCTCTGCCTCCTGAGTGCTGGGATTAAAGGAGTTATGTACTTCTTAAATTGGTGGGTGAGTTGATGTGATAGTACCATCCACTGAGCACAGAGAACTATGGACCAGTTTTAATAAACTGGTGGAGTTTTGCTTCAGATATGACAAGGTGCCTGAGAGCTCCAAATAGGATGCCACAGGCAGTTTAGGACCTAACAAGGAGAGATGTGGTTTGGGATGACAAATGGTTTGTCCAGCACAGAGCTGGTTAGGGAAATGAGCTGGTTAGGGAAATGGGATGGAGGTTTTGGTGGGTGGGAGTGCCTATGAAGAATATAGAATTAGAAGAGAACAGCCCGGTGGTGGTGCACACCTTTAATCCCAGCGCTCCGGAGGCAGAGGCAGGTGGATCTCTGAATTTGAGGCCAGCCTGGTCTACCGAGTGAGTTCCAGGACAGCCAGGGCTACACAGAGAAACCCTGTCTTGAAAACAACACACACAAAAGACCTAGGGCCTGTGTGGCAGTCTGTGTCTGTAGTGCCCGCTGTCTAGAAGTCTGAGGCAGGAGGGTCACTTGATTTGGTTGTTTGTTTTTCGAGACAGGGTTTCTCTGTGTAGCTCGGGCTGTCCTGGATCTCACTCTAGACCAGGCGGGCCCAGAAGGATCACTTGAGCAAAGGAGTTTGAGATGAATTGGAGCAATGTGATGAGACCATCTTTTTGTTTTCCAATTTACTTAAAGCATTTATTGAATCTACTTTATTTTTAATATCTACAAGCCAAGAATGAACTCACTTTATTAAAGAATGAACACAGCGTACAAAAAAGTATGCTTATATTATAAAAATATGTCCATCATCTGGTGCTGAGTAGAAGTTATTGAGACAAAATCAAGACGACGAGACCATCTTAACACCAATAAAGAGTTTCCCAAGATAGTATTGGGCATCCTGAGACAGTGGCCACTTGGGTTTACATTTAACAGGGAGGGAAGAGAGACCAGGAAAGGAAGGCAAGTGAAAAGATACAAGATGAGCCAGAGCTGGGAACCAGTGAGCACCGCATCCAGGTCAAGACAGGAGGCCAGCAATGCCTGGGATTTAGGAGTGGGCCAGGACAGCCATTTGCTGTTGAGTTGGGTACAGAGATCTGCTGTTTAACTTCAGCGTGCTGGGTGTGGTGGCTGGTGCAGGACTGTAATCTCAGGACTGTAATCTCAGAACTTGGGAGGTGGGGGATGGTGTTCTGGCCTTTAAGGTCAGCCTGGGCTGCATAATAAGATCCAGCCTCACAAACAACAAAAAGGGAGAGAATGGGTGTGTGGTGTGTTTAAGATGGGAGGTCAGAAGACCTAAGGGCAGTGAAATCCAGTCCTGCCTCTCTGGCCTTGGACAAGGCTCTCTTTAAGATGGAGCAACCTGCTCATAGGTTGACAGTGGCTTAAGGCACTAGAGCTGGTTCTCTTGGGTGCTGGTCCTAGGAGGAGCTGGAGCTCGAGCCGGTGTCAAGGTGATGCTCGCTCTGGGAACTGCCTGTTGTGCAGGTGCCCAGCGCAGCACCAGGCCCACTGAAGCCCAGGCCTCTGTCTTTTCTTAGTATTTTGGAGCCTTCGGGAAACAGCAAGCCACGCCAGATCTTGGTTTTTTGAACGTGCTCCAGTCGCCCCCTAGTGGACCCGAGGCGGAAAGGGCCACGTTTACTTACTGGCATCACTTCAAATGCTAGGGAGAGGAGGGCGCCAAGACTGGAATGAGCAGGCGCAGTTGGTGGCCAGCTTCGAACCGCCTGGTGCATTCGTGCACTAGCTCCTGATTTAAAGGCCTGGTTCTGTCCGGCCTTGCTCAAAGCCACCTAGTCAAGGGCTCCAGTATTACTGCATCTGGGGTTTATGTAGCCCTGCTTCAGGAAGCCGAAGGGTGAAGGACGTGGGTTTGCAGGTGGCCCAGCAGTGGTGTTCCGGAATCCCTGGGCTGGTACAGCAGGTGCAGCTTGTTCTCTGCTGTCTCCATCCTCCTTGCTGCCCTGGAGCCAAGAACAGGCCATCACATCCCCGAGCCTACCTGCACCTTGGTTCCCCCAGTAGCAGGCAAAGCCTCAGTTTCTCTCTTGGAAATCCGAGTGGAATGGAAACCTGGTCCCACATCTCATCAGGTTTGGACCCCTGGGCAATGCACAGCCTCACTTTGGGTCCAGGCATGGCAGGTGGCCCAGAAACCAGGCTACCACCTCAGCCCACGTGTTCCAAGGCCACATGGCAGGTGGGCCCAGCCCTGGGTAACCCTGTCTTGGCTCAGAGCACAGCAGAGGTCTGCGGGTTCTGAGCTGCCTCCATTTGTCTTGGAGGCTGACATGGAGAAAACCCCAAGGCCCAGTCGTCCTCACAGTTTCACCACAAGTATCCTGACCGGGTGTCTGGTGCCGAGCTGATAGTGCAGGCCCTGGCCGCAGCCCTGCCGGAAACCGCGCTGCCAGCGGTTAGGGGCCACAGGCTGGGACAGGAAGCGCCCCGGTGCACCAGGGGGCCTCTGCAGACCTGCACTGAGACCAAGCTGCCGCCATGTTGAAGGTAGACTCCTGGGGCTTGGCAGGTGCTGCTCTGTTCACCAGGCTGGGGAGGTGACAGAGTCGGAACAGTTGGCCTCCAGCCCTCTGGCCCTGGTCCAAGGGTCAGGAACCCCTACTGCTCCATGGCCAGGCCCTTCCTCGTGTCTTCCAGCCCTCTAGCCTCAGCTTACACGTGCCCTGTGACTGGTCTAGACCTAAACCAGGGAGCACAAAGGGTAGTCCTCGGATGAGGAAAGACCATCGACAGCTTGGAGAGAGTT
>CABHPQ010131284.1:0-10305 GCA_902168405.1 Peromyscus aztecus | reverse complement strand
CCTCGCCTGAGCCCATCTCCTCCTTCAGCTACGGCCTCACTTCTCCCCTTCTGCTAGCCTCAGGCTTACCCAAGAGTTTTACAGCACTGTCTCTCCTCAGATTCCATCCTCTATTTAATGCACACCAATGAGGTTTTCAGCCTTGCTGATCTACCCAGACCACTCTTACTGTTATCACAGTGACTTTAACACTCTCCTATCTATCAGAGCAATTGTCATATTGCCAAATCTTAGCTAATTTGTGTCCCGATTCTGCTTGATTTTTAAGTAGCACTTGAAAAGATAATTACTCCTTCACCCTCAAAAGACAGTCACACACCACTCCGGGTCATGATCTGACTGCATATATGGATGGTTCCACAGATTATATCACCTACAGCTGGGCATGGGGCACACACTTTTTAATCCCAGCACCTGGGAGACAGAGGCAAGCAGATCTCTGAGTTCAAGGTCAGCCTGGTCTTCAGGGTGAGTTCCAGACCAGTCAGGGCTACAGAGTGAGTCTCTCTCTCTCTCCCTCTCTCCCCACATATGTGTGTGTTAATGATGCCTTAAATTATGTAAATACAAGTCTATAGTGTTCACGGATCAGCAGTCTTCTAATGGCCCAATTTTTCAAAATGTATCCTCATGGATTAGTGATGAATGACTGTATTTGCTACAACATCAGGTTCTCTGAATTTTACTTGAAATGTTGTGGGAATCTTTCTAGAATAGTACTTGGACACCAATGAGCGTGGAAGAGCAATGTCGCCCGTGGACCGAAGCTACAACAGCCCCGGAAAGCTCAGGTCCAGCTGCATTCTCACTTTCTACTGGAAAACCACAGTGGGGTGAGAAAGCAAAGGATGGTTTACAGAAGCCTACAGGGCAGTCAGCTTTCGTTTTGTAAAGGCACGTTATCATTGACAGTGTAAGCTTTTGTGGTCAGGTTGTTAAGGGCAGTGACCCATTGTTTCAGCTATTTCTCCAGGTTGTCTTTCCGGGCAGCAAGTGAAGTCATGCTTGGCAATAGCTAGCATAAGCAGTGCTCTAAGTAAAGCTAACAAGTGGTCTTTTCTACCTTATCTCACTTCGTTACATCTGGTTTTCTTTCCCAGTACAGTTAATACCCACTGTACTGCTAGTTTTATGTTAACTCAAGCTTGGGAGGAGGGAGCCTCAATTGAGAAAATACCTCCATAAGATCCAGCTGTTAGGCATTTTCTTAATTAGTAAGTGATAGAAGGGTCCACCCCACTGTGGGTGGTGCCACTCCTGGGCTGGTGGTCCTGAGTTCTATAATAAGGCTGGCTGAGCAAGCTGTGGAGAACAAGCCAGTAAGCAACACCCCTCCATGGCCTCTACATCAGCTCCTGCCTCCAGGTTCCTGCCCTGTACGAGTTCCTGTCCTGACTTCCTTCAATGATGAACAGTGATGTGGAAGTGTAAGTCAGATAAACCCTTTCCTCCCCAACTTGTTCTTTGGTTGTGGTGTTTCAGCACAGCAATAGAACCCTAAGACACCTACTTATCAAAACTCTCCAAGACTGTCGTAGGAATAACTGTCCTTTTCTACCCTCTCTTCCTAGACAAATCTACCATCTACCCTCCTCAAATCCTACAGCTTTAAGTGGCATTTATATGAAAATTTTTCTCAAAAGGTCATGTCTAGCCTACACTTTCCATAAGGACACGACTAGATTTAAGCTCCTACTTGACAGGCATCTCTAATTTATTCTAAAACAGAAATCCTGATTTTATCAACTTATTCTGTTCATCTCTAAAAATCAAATGTCTAGTTGTTCAAGCCCAGAAGCAAGAGTGAGTTGTCTTTAGTTTCTTCCTTCTTAAACTATCAGAGAGACTCCATCAGGAAATGCTTTGGACCCTCTTTCTAAAAAAAAAAAAAAAAAAAAAAAGTAAAGCCATAAAAATGTATCCCTATGTCAAGTATTAGATTGACAGGTCTTAAAAGGTAAAGCAAAGTTTGCAGTCTGAACCTAATTAGGTCAGCTGCTTGCTAAAAGCACACATACACATACACACACATACACACACACACACACACACACACACACACGCAAATAAAATCAACATTTTTGCTATTATTATTCAAGTGAGAGTTGTAATACCTATAGAGTCAAAGCATGGTATTTTAGAATCATCTGTCCGTGGACATGCTTTAAAAGCAAAACAAAACACACAAACTGCTAAAAGTTCTTCAGATGGGAGAACCACAGAAGAGGAAAACTGGGAAATTCAGGAATAAAAGAGCAACAGAAACAGATTTTCATCATGTCTCACTGCATCAAGGGCCCCAGGTATGATACTTGCAGGAAATATCATGCTGAGAAAGAAACTGGCCCATCCCAAGAGCCCTGGCTCATCTCCCAGGAGAAGGACTATCCAGTTCTGGTAACTGGGGCACACAGTTAAATCTGCCCATGTACATAGCCTGGCTTTTGCTTTATCTTTTCTATAAGTTGTAATTCTGCTGTGGGCAAGATGACAGATTGAGAATTACTCTCTAGTTTTGGCCAAAACTGTAAACAAATTCACTTTTCTATGTGTGTATATACATTATGTTGTTTTCTTTTAATGTGGGTGAGTGAGTAGACCGGAGCTGGGCCCTATGGCTGGGAACTCTGGTAACATGTCCCGATTGCTGTAATTCTTATCTTTATCACCTCCACCCTTCATGAGTTCTTGGCTGGGACAAAGGAAAACATAAAAGCACATATGCCCTGCACACACAGGAGATAATGCAGGGACGAACAGATTCCTATCACAGATCTCCAACGTCTGTTTCAGACTGCAGACAAAAATCCCACTCGTCCCTGGAACAAAGCTGCCCTTTTAAGGAGAGGATCAGAGCTGGAGGTACAGCCCAACAGTCACATCATGTGTGGCGTAAACAAGACCCCATGCTTGCAACCTAGGTGTCCAACTGCAGAAGAATGGATGAAGAAAATGTGGTCAACAAATACAATGGGATTTTCTCTGCCATAAGGAAGAACAAACTTATGTTATTCGCAGGATGATGGATATGATCGCAACTGGACATGATCATATTAAGCGAATTAAGCCAGTCTCAGAAAGACAAATATTGTATGCTTTCTGTAATTCGTAAGTCTTATGTCTTATATAGATACAAAAATTATATAAGTATATATGATATAAAAGCAAAAGCACCCCCACCACCCCCGCAGCCCCTTCGAGGCAGGGTCTCACTGTGTAGCCCTCCCTGGCCTGGAACTCACTATGCAGATAGACCAGGCTGACCTCAAACTCACAGAGATCTGTCTGTTTCAGTCTAAGAATGCTGGTGCTGGAATTAAAGGCACATGCTACCAAAACTGGCCCCCATCTGCCCCTGTTGATATTGCAAAATGACATTTACAAAAAGTTAGTGCTCAAAAACTGTGCAAATTACAAGAACAAATCACACAAAAAAATCATATGATGCTTTAAAGTTTATGAGTTTGTGTGGGGCTGCATTCCCAGCTGTCCTGAGGTGTGCAAAGGCCACAGGCCGCACATGCGTGGTAGAGAGATACAGAAGACAACAGGAAGGGGGAGAGAGGGGAAGGAAAGACAGAACTATGCAGAGGAGTGGGCTAAACAGACAATATATACTTGTACAAAAGCTTAAGATATTTTCAGTCCAAACCCCACTACCAAACAAAGCATTAGGAGTAACATTATGAATGCAGGCTTAAGGAGGTGCGTTCTCCACTGCTAAGTCCCTCCCCAGAGACACCCCATTAAGTGGAGTTCCTTTGTAAATATAAATGTCATACAAAATTCAGTTTTCAGACCTTCTTTTGTATTGTAGTTTCTCAAAATAATCAGCTTGAAATAACGTGGTGATATTGTGTTCCCCAATATATTGTGAACACTAATAAACTTATCTGGGGTCAGAGAACAGAACAGCCATTAGACAGACTTAAAGGCCAGAAAATGGTGGCACTCACACCTTTAACCCTAGCATTCCGAAGGCAGAGATCCATCTGGATCTCTGTGAGTTCAAAGCCACACTGGGAACAGCCAGGCATGGTGACACACACCTTTAATCCCAGGAAGTGATGGCAGGAAGCAGAAAGGTATATAATGTGTGAGGACCAGAAACTAGAAGCTTTTGGCTGGTTAAGCTTTTAGGTTGTTAGCAGCAGTTCAGCTGAGATCCATTTGGATGAGGACTCAGAGGCTTCCAGTCTGAGGAAACAGGATCAGCTGAGGAATTGGCAAGGTGAGGAAGCTGTGGCTTGTTCTGCTTCTCTGATCTTCCAGCATTTCCCCAATACCTGGCTTTGATTTTATTAATAAGACCTTTTAAGATTCATGCTACAAAATAATCCTCATGCCAAAGCACGCATTTGACATGACATATTCTGACCCTTACAGTCCTATTTTGGAATACTATATCCTGAACGCTGACATTTTTCCTGGATTGTGTCATTTTCCTCTGTGTGTTGTGGGTTAGTGTGCACTAGTCTAGTAGTGAAAGGGTGTGGCTGACTCCTGGTGACTTGGAGTCACCAGCTGCAGTTTTCAATAGGAACAGCGTTCTTGGTCTCCAACTGTTCCTTCGATGCTGTACAACATGATATTCTGGCATGCTTACAGTGTGCCGGGATATCCCAATCTTGCTGGTGAGCACCTGGGCTGAGGTCACTGAGAAGAGTCTATTGGTTTCCCCTGGTATTTAGAATTCCTAAAGATTCTCTACTCTACTACTACCTAAAAATTATTTTCATAATTTATAAAAAGTTTAACCTAAATTTTAGGTATTTATCCTAGAAAAACACGTTCACAGGAAAGCTTTAGAAATGAATGTTGATAGCTCCATTCATACATACACCTAAAAAAAAGTATTCAGAATTATTGGTCATTAGTGAAAAATAAAAAATACGAGACACCTTACTACACTTATTTGAATGCCTAAGAGAAAAAACAACTAAGAGTATAGAGAAGATGCAAAGCAAAGAGAGCTCTTGTACGTTTATCCCTGCTGGGATGCAGAATGGTATGGCCACGCTGGAGGACAGGTGATGTTTCCTGAAGTTAAACACGTCCTTACCACAAGACTCAGCAATCCAGATGAAGACATTTACCCTTGAGAAACAAAACCTTATGTTAAACAGAAGCAACCATACATGAATGTTTATAAAAGCTCTCTTTATAAGTTGCCCAAAACTACAGCTTCAAATGTCTTTCAACAGCTGGATGGATAAACTGTGGTACAGCTATAGAATCAAACTCAACTACAATCAAGAGTAGATTCATTAGGGCTGGAGAGGTGGCTCAGTGGTTAAGCACTCGTGTTGCTCTTCTGGAGGCCCTGAGTTCGATTCCCAGCACTCACATGGATCACAACCATCTGCAACTCCAGTTCCAGGGCATCAAATATCTTCTTCTTCCAGCCTCCATGGGCACCAGGTGTGCATTTAGTGTACTGATGTACACGCAGGTAAAAACACCCGCACACATAAAATGACAACAATTTAAAAATCTGCAAAAAAGAATGGATTTGTGACACATGCAACAACTTAGATAAATTTCAGAAGTATTACATTGAATGAAGACAGCCAGTCTCAAAAAGTGCGTGCTGAACATTGACATGTGCAAAAGGGAACTGCGGCGACAGAGAACGTATTGATGGATGCCAAGGAACAGGGTATGAGAAGCTCGGAGTAGACAAGGACGGCATGAGAGAGCTGCTTGCAAAGTCTTTTTCGTCCTGTGGTAATGGTAAAATGAGTCTGGACTATTAAAAATCATGTATCAAATTTCGTAGAATTGTACAAGAGGAAAAAAGAAGTCCATTTTGCTGTATAATAATTTTGAAGGCTTTTAAAAGCCACACTGTATACTGTGTGATCTCATTGATATTACATTCTAGAAAAGGTAACAGAAAACAGATCAATGAGTGTCAAAGGTCAGAGGGTGAGGGAACAGGGTGACCTCAAAGGGGCACAAGGAACTCTCTGGAGGTAAGGGAGCTATTCTGTTCTTGATTATTGCGGTGATTCCATGAGTGCAGTGGTCAATACCTAAGTGTATACGAAGACAGAGACAATCTCAACAAGGAAACTATACCTCTGGAGTGAAGGATATAGTTGTTTAAATTCTTTTAAAGACATTTATTTTTATTTTATGTGTGTGTGTTTGCCTGCATGCATAAGTGTGCACCATGTATGTGCCTGGTGCCCATGGAAGCCAGAAGAGAGCTCTGGATCCTCTGGAACTGAGTTACAGGTAGTTGTGAGCCAACATGTGGGTACTGGGAACCCAGCCTGGGTACTCTGGAAGAGCACCAAGTATTCTTAACCATTTTTCCAGCCCCTAAAGGGTATGATTTTTTTGAGCCCGAACCTGATGACAGTTGCACAAGAGGTATACTTGTACAATTGTTTTGTAAAGAGTCTGTGGCTGAGGCAGAAGATGAGTCTGAGGACAGCCTGGGCTACAGAACGAGATCCTTTTTCTAAAAGAGAGAAATTAAGAAGTTTTACCCAGCCTACCCTCAATCATCTGAACTCAAAATATCTTTCTGTTCCTGCCTCCCAAGTAGCTGGACTACAGGCTAAAAACACCACGCCTGGCTAAAGGATTTCTATATGGTGTATGTGTATGTGTATGTGTATGTGTATGTGTGTGTATGTAAAGAAAACTACCTCTCTTTCATCCTAAGTTCATGGTTAATGAATGCCTCTACAACAAAGGGCAGATTTATTACAGTAGCACACAAATGCACTTAAATTTGAAAAATAGTATAACTGTTCATTATATGTACAATATCATGTGGGTAAGGATGCATGGAAGTCAGAGGACAGCTTTGTGGAGTTGGTTTTTTCCTTCCACCTTTACATGGGTTCCAAGGATCAAACTCAGGTCATCAGGCTTACACGGCAAGTGCTTTTCTCCACTCAGCCGGCTTGAGACATAACGTAACTTCCATGTGCACAGGAACCACTAAAAGGCAGTGAAAACCTGAAGAAAGAGATCAGCCTGTCTGTGTTTCTTCTTAAGTCTGATGAAAAGCAGACAGTCATGTCAACAAATGACTGCACATGATACAGGTAAGATAAAAATGCCTTAGCCAGGCATGGTGGCACCTGCCTTTAATTCCAGTGCTAGAGAGGCAGAGGCAGGAGGATCTGTGTGAGTATGAGGGTTACCAAATAACAGTTTCAACACACACACACACACACACACTCATATGTGTGTACATGAGCGCACACACACGTGCACACATGTACTTTAATGACATCTAACTGCACAGAAGTGATTAGGAAGAGTTAATTAGGATAAAACAATTGAATAGCTATATCCTCATTTGTGATTTATCAGCACATTCATTCATTGTAGGATACAATGTGTCTTGTGAATAAAGCTTTAACATGTAACACTGGGTGGGTGACTAAAGCTAAACTCTTCAGAACACAGGAGCCTGACCCGGGAAGAGTGAGTTTTTAGTAAAAGAAGACTAGAGAGCACTGCTCAGCAGTGATGCGCTACATGCATCACGGAACAGAGTCAGAACACTGTATGAGCTTCCTCTGAGATAAGAGCTCGGACTCTGTCTCTGGTGTGGACATGGCACAAGAGGGCAGAAGGAAGGGATCAGTACTAAGGATGCCGCCTTTCGTGTGCTGACAGCTCTGCTTCGCAAGGGCTCCTCTGAATATGTTCTCAACGGCCATTCATAGGAGGCTCGATTTCCAGAAGGTGAAAAGGGTACACACACAGAAAACATAGTAACAATTTCATGTCGGAATAAACATGACTCAATGACATATTGCTGACAGTCACATTCAGCAGCAAAGAATTATGTGTAGTAGAGCCTAATCTGTAAGGATAATGTGTTTATAGACAGTCACACACGTATATCACGGATATATGTCTGCCAAATGAAGTCTTTTCCTATATAAATAACCATTCCAGAGTCTTTCCCCTAGTATTTACAGAAGCAAGCATCGTTATACATACTCCCTTGCAACAATTTGCCTGTATTTATGGTCTCTCTAAATCTGAACATGCCAGGTTGACAAATAATCTAACTTCTAGTTACTCAGGTACTTTTTCTTTTTAAAAAAAAAAAAAAAAGGTGGTGGTGGGGGGAGTCCTGCTATGTTACAAAAACTGGTCTTAAAATCTTGTACTCAGATGATCCACTTTTGCCTCCTCCGCCACTGGGACCACAGCTCCAGCCACGCGGCACTCCTGGCCACACCACACCCTTGACCAAGCCCTTCTTAACAAGTATTTCTCCTGCTCATTTAAAGGGTGCTCTAAAGTTTGGGACTTAACTGAACTCCAATAAGACAATGGAAAACTGAACATGGAAAAGTATGAGCTGCTGCCCTGTGCTTTGCTTCATTCCATTTTGCTTTGATAAGCAGAGGCCCATAAATATCTTACTCTACATAATTAATTAGTTCTAGATATCAGGCTTAACCATCTTGACCTCTTAATGGACAACAATTTTTCAGTAAGCCAGGACCATGTTTCATTACTGATGGCAATTATGTGCTTACAAAGGAAAATATGGATAATAGATTACCACAAATGGCCAGGATGAGGGGTATAGAGATGGCGCAGTGGGTAAGAGCGCTTCCTAAAGAAGCATGAGGACCTGAGTTCGAATCCTCATCACTCACATAAAAAGCTGGGCATGGCTACTGCTGTGTGTGCCTGTAACAACCTCCCCCCAAACACAAAGACACAGAGGGGAAACAAAGGCAGGAGGTGCACAATGGAGGTGTTGACTGCCAGCCTGGCTCGAGGCTCAGCAGTATATCCTGTCTCGGGGAACAGCGCCGAGAGTGGTCCAGCAGGATACAGATGCCTTCCTCTGGTCTCCTCATACACACGTGCACATGCACTGCCCATAGGTGTACGTACACACACACACACACACACACACACACACACACACACACACCCAAGCACAATGTGTAACATGAAGCAAATTTTATAAATAAATGTTTGTTTGGAGAGCAACCTAAGATAACGCTGCTAACCAGGCATGGATGCACACCTGCAACCCAGTGCTCAGAAGGCCAGGGCAAGAGGACGGAGACAACGAGATTAGCCTTCGCTACATAGTGAATTCCAGCCTCAGTCTGGGTTACATATCCAGGCTCTGTCTCAAGCAAATAAGCAAACAAACAAAATAAAAAGAGGAAAAACCTGCTGACAGTGATAAAGATCTGTATTTTATGCAAAGTAATTTTCAATGAAATGTTACATAAATGTATAAGCATAAATAGATATCATCTTTTAATCCAATAATTCAACCAGAATGCAAGGTAAGACTGGATTTTTAAAAAGCACCTATTATCTATCCTTGCTATGAACAATGATTATTTGGTCTCCTTGCTGACTCCTGGCTCATGGCTCCCTAAAACTGTTGGGTCCCCAGAGTGTTTTCCTATGACAAATATATAAACACGGGAGATTACTGGGGGGGGGGGGAGAGGGTAGGGGTGCTCCTGGAAAGCTTCAGGAAGGGATCTAGGTGCCAGAAGGTTGGCACTTTCAGCCCTACTTCCTATCCCCAGGGAGGGGAAATGTGCTGAAGGATCACCGCCAGTTATTTAATCAGCCAAGCCTCTATGAAACCCCCAAAGCCAGGACTGCCCAGCATCTGGGCTGCTAAACTCCTGAGAGGTACTGAGAAAATGACAAACACTGAGACAGCATGGGAGCCCTGCATCCTTAAGCAGCCTCTCCACCTTGCCAGATCCCAGGCTGTATCCTTTACATAACAGAGTAAGGGCCATCGAGACGGCTCAGTGGGTGTAAAGGCAGTTGGCCACCAAGCCTGATAACCTGAGTTCAATCCCTGGGACCCACATAGTGGGAGGAGAGAACCAGCTCTTGCAAGTTGTCTCCACAATGTGTGTGTGCACTCAGGTGTGCATGTCAGCGTGCACACATGTACACTCACACACACACACACACACACACACACACACACACGAATGCAATAAAATAGTAAGTAGAACATTCTGGAACTCTGGAAGTTCCAGTAGCAAATGATCAAATCCAAGACCCCCACAGCCACATCACACAAAAGCTGTGGAGAACGTGGGTGCTTCCTGCTTGTGATGGGAGTGAAGGACAGGGACCAGTCTAGAGGGACTAAAGCTTTAACGTCTGGGACTGTCTGCATCTACTCCAGTTAGTGTCGGACATGAACTAAATCGTGAGACACTCAGCCAGTGTTGGAGAATTGGTCAGTGTGGGGGAAGAAATCCACACATTGGTATCTGATGTGAACTACCGAGTCCTGTGGGACACAGAAGAGGAAAACAG
>CABHPQ010131283.1:48935-61323 GCA_902168405.1 Peromyscus aztecus | reverse complement strand
TTTTTTTTTTATTAATAAGACCATTTAGCAATTCATCTTACACACACATATACACACACACAAACACACACCCAGACACACACACACACACACAGAGCAGGAGTTGGGGGAAGAGAAAGAGAACAAGCAACAGAGGGAGAGGGAGAGAGACGGGGAGAGAGATTGTTTTGTTTTGGCAAATCTTTCTATTTTTAAACATATATATTCTTAGTAGTTCTTTAATACTTTCACACAATGTGTCTTGATCATTTCCACACAGCGCTCCCTTGTTTCAGATGCACTACTTGGTTGATGAATTTGTGTCATTCTGCTTTTGGCAAACAAACACCATGCCATCTAGCGGTTTATCCCCTGAATTGCAGTCAGAAATCCTAGGCATACTAGCAA
The DNA here is from genome assembly GCA_902168405.1 of Peromyscus aztecus. NCBI lineage: Eukaryota > Metazoa > Chordata > Mammalia > Rodentia > Cricetidae > Peromyscus > Peromyscus aztecus. Next base: position 60,936 of record CABHPQ010131283.1, on the reverse strand, counting down.
AATGGATGAACAATTTGTCTCAGATGTATGAGCTGTGTATTCCTCTGTCAAAAACAAAAGAAAAACATAAGAAAAATGAAAAAAAGGGAGTGCTCAGCTTGTTCTTTTCATTTAGATTTTAATCATACACTGTGTATTTAATTTTCTGTACTAAATAGTACATACCATCTCCTAGAAGCCAATAAAGAAAACTTGTAAAGTACTGGAAGACATCGAAACACATCATGCTCCTCTAGAATAATTCCTGTCCAGGCAGTAATATAAGATTGATTAGGAACACAATGGCACTGCATAAGAGTTTCCAAGACAGTTTCTGGAGAATTACTCATAATGTCGAGAATTTGGCTGTTTAAACTCAGTTACTAGTTCTCTCCTGCTTAATGTGCATTGAGTTTTCAGATGATTGAAAGGGCTAGTTACCTTTCACCTTAAAGTTGACTGCAGCTGAATTAACACAATAACATAAGCTTTCAGTTGGTTAATATGCCCCAGTAAACTTGATTTCCCACTGTTTTCAGCCTTGCAGTTATAATGTGTAGATGCTCTCCTGGAGCAAAGCTAGACAAAAACCAAATCCCTTTGAAGATCTGTATTTGTCATTCCAATTACATTCCCATAATTATTAGTATATATTTGGTCTTATTTATAGCACATTCCTTTGCTTTCTATCTTTCATGGATGTTTTGCTTAAGTGTCTACTCAAAACTTCTAACTTTCATTGTCTTCTACTGGTTTAGGGATAATTTTATCTATTGTTTTTAGCATTCATCATTTTTGGTTTTAATGTCTATTGTTGCCATAACAATAAAACATTAAATAATGTCTGTCATTTTAATATATAAGATTAACTTTTATAAATTCCTCTTCTCTTTTATGACAGTTACTAATACATTAGACATATGATGTATAAGATTTTACTATTCTAGTTTATTTTTACCAAATATTAAAATTTTCTGTAGGGACAACTGCTTTCTGCATCCGAATTCTGTATTCAGCATATCCTTTTGTTTGCTTAATTGTATTGTTTATAATGTGTCTTTGAGAAAAAAAATTTAAAGTTATCAGACTTTGAATATTGATGTCATTTTCACTTTCTTTACTAATTATTTAGCTGGGTATAAAAGTCAATTTAAAAAGTCCATTTTCTTTATTCATGTCTCTTGATATTTTTGAAAACATCCTCCCACGACTATGGAGCAGATGACTTTGATTCTTTGTTTTGTTTTGACTGCAGTGACAGTATCTGACTCTGCTGCTCAGGCTCACCTTGAGTCTATGAACCTGTGCCTCAGCCTATAAAGAACTGGGATTACCACTGTGGGCTTCCCACCTTGTGGCCTACTGCATCCACTCTGTAGACGTTCTTGGGAATAATGAACAGTCAGTTCTCACTCTAATTGTCTTTCTTTAACAAAAAGTCTGTCTTTTCCTTTGAAAACCTTATTTTTTTGCAGTTTAATGGTATCTCATGTGTGTATTGCCAGTGGACATGCCAGACGAACAAAAGTGGGCAATTGAAGTTCAAGGTGTCAGCCCACCAGGAGGAAACTCCCTGATGGGTGAATCTAGGTCAAGCAAGGCACCTAGACCACAGACCCTGGAATTTTTTTTTTGCTTCTGCTGTGCATTAACATGTTTGTTGTGGTTATCTTCCTCTGGTATTTGGCATGGTGTGAATGGGTGTGGGGAGATCCCCACTGCCTGTAATATAGTGTGTTTATCTCATGGAAACATCCCATGCTACTAGGCATTTTTACCTGTGTATTACTAATGAAGATGATTTCTCCCTAAGCTGTAGTGTTAAACTGCTAATAATAATGTTAGTTTAAATAGAGTTTTGATGATTAAAAATATAAACAAGGAAGTGTCACACTGCTACAGCACATGAGTTTCTATTGAGGAGCCATATAGACTGTGGCTTAAGTTAGTGAATAAGAAAAACAACTGAGTTCCAGTTAGCCCAGCTAGCTTAAATTCTTTCTACTTTAATGATGTGTTCATAGGTTTCAGAGAGCATCACAGCTGAAACAAAGCTTTGAAAATAAATTAAAGTTAGACTAAGATGTTTTTGTCAAATAGCTGTGAGGTGAAAAATTCAAAAAACAATCTAAAGTTTTAGAAAGGCACATAGTTGAATGCAGAGCTCTTTAAGGTCAGAGAGCAAGAACAAAGCAGCCCAATTATCACTAGATGATGCAGTTTTCTTGCTAGGATTGGTTGATGATCAAAGGTGATGATCAATTCCTTATACCCATTTCTGCCCTCAATCTCCTGATATAAAAAATTATTGATGAGTGGATATGTACCCTAAAGATTTAATGTAGAGTAGATTCTTTTTCATATATAAAAGTTTAGGTTGTGATTCCTTTAAGATTCCGTACAGGATTACCTTTCCAGATAAGTAATACAGTAATTGGCCCTTTCTTTGTAACTGCAAAATGCAGCCTGCCAGTAAAAGACCTGACTGAGAAGAATATCTTGCTTGACCACATGATTAATCTATAACAAGTTGCTTAGGTATGAATGTCTGTGGTTCTTGGGATAATTTGTTTTTCACCTGTAATACATACAATGTTTAATCATGTAAGGGATAGGGAAAATATGCTGTTTTTTTTTCTGTTTATCTTGTATTCATTGTAAACATTCACTTGAAAAACAGAATGTAACCACATTGTAATTTTTTTTTTGAGACAGGATTTCTCTGTGTAGTTTTGGTTCCTGTTCTGCATCTCACTCTGTAGACCAGGCTGGCCTCAAACTCACAGAGATCCACCTCACTCTGCCTCCTGGAGGCTGGGATTAAAGGCAAGTGCTATCACTGCCCAGCCACACATTGTAATTTTTATATTGCCTGAAAGATTTTGCTGAGATATATAAGTTGTAAGGGAAATAATAGAGACAGTGTTAGCATTAAAATAGACAGAAGGAAAACATCAAGAATGAGAGAGTTAGAAGAAACTAAAAAGGAAACATCAAGAATAAAGATAAAGTTAGAAAGAAAACATCAAGAGTGAGAGGAGGAAAATACCAGGAAAGTAAAGAATAGATAATAAAAAAGAAGAATAAAGAAACCATATGAAGCAAACCATCAAGAGAGTGTGTGTCTTTTTCCTTAACCTCAGATAAAAAAAGTCATATTACACACCAACACTGTGGATTTTCTTTTCAGCCCTGTGATGTCTGGAGGCTGATCCTCTGGGTGACAATAGTGTATTTAATTAAATTTATTCACCTGAACATATATTCAACTTCAGTATGAAATCTAATATTTTTCATTTGAACTTGACAAACTTTTACACAATGTTGTTTAATATACTGATTCACTTCTAGTATCTATCTGTCCTTCTACAATACCTTGTAGATGGATATAAGACTTTACCCTTCAATTAGATGTGTGGATTATATTCCACAATACTTATTCATTGTAATGGTTAAATTTCTTTGTCAATTTCATTATGCTAATCAAACCAGTTTTATGTTTTAACGTTAGTCATCATGTTGTTATTTTGGCTATGCTAAGGTATCCAGTTGTATTGCTAGATATTACTCAACATGAAGCTGTAAAGTGTTTGTTGGGTATGATTAACATTTAAATCATTAGACTTCTAACAAGGGGCTATGCCTCATTATGATGGTAGGCTTCATCCAGTCAACTGAAGATCTTAAGAGAAAAGACAATGCTTCTCCCCTGGGGAATCCTGATTCCAGAGTGCCTCCCAACTCAAGACAGCACATTGATTTCCCCATGTCTTCAGCTCATCAGCCTGTCATATGTTGGGTGTGTTGGAGTCCATACCACAAGTCAACTTTTTAATAACCTACCCATCTTTGTATTGATATATATGTATGTGTGTTTCCATAACATAGATGTATATCATTTATATACATGTAGCATACAATATCATATAATATGATATTCTCACACATTTTCTTTAAAAATACTTGATTTATGACATTAGATGGTGTATTACATGCAGATTCAAGAGAGTTGAGTCAAATTTCATGGATGTTGACCCTTTTAATTTTTCCCGTGATGTTTCTAGTAGATGAAATGCTACCTGTGTGAAGATTTTGATTTTTTAAGTGATAAAATTGTATCAAAGCTGCTTCCCTTGAAGGATTTGGCATTTCCCTGATTATCAGGTAATAGTCTCATCTTTGTTCCCTCTCTAAGAATTGCCTTCTACTCTCCTATACTGCTCATTGAAATCACCTGCTGTGTTTTTCTTTGGTATTAGTTGCTCTGTTCATAACTAACTAACTAACCAATTAACTAACTAACTAACTATATATATATAGTTATATATATATATATAACTAACTATATATATATGTGTGTGTGTATAATGAAAATTATTTAACAAACATATATCATCCCTTTACCTTCTATGAATATATATATATATATGTATATATATATATATATATATATCACTATTTCTTCCATTAGCATAGTGTCAGGCATACAATAGTCATCCATCAAATTAAATACCCATTCTGTTACAAAATGAATATAAAAGTAAATCATCCTTTTATTCTGTTTCTCCCAAGTGACTTTCTTGTGGAAGTATTTCATTTAGTTACTGAATGGATCAAATTTATTGAATGAATTTTTTCATCTTAAGACTAGGATTGTGGGTGCAGCCATGACTAAGACTTCTGAGTGACTGAAATTCATCAGTATAGATATCTGAATGTTTATGAAATTTCTAAATTCTTGAAATTTTAAATTTGGAATCATGGACCACAACCAAAGCTTTCTGTTCTAAGTCCATGAAGAAAATCATCCTCTACATGTGGAATTGCATATCAGAGAAAATAGTATAAAATAATCACCAAGCAGAAGGCAGATATAAAGATATAAATGCATCTGTGCAACAAGTGCTTACCCACCCATTTATCCAGCCCCTCAGTCTCACATGTGTATTGCCACATATAAGTAGAACATTCAACAACCAAGTAGTTTAGTCACTGACTTTGCAATGATACAAATTATTAAGAAGGGATGTCCAGATAGTCAAAGAAACCAATACATAGATACCAATACATAGATGGGTAGGGTATTAAAAAGTTGACTTGTAGTATAGACTCCAACAAACATCTGACAGGCTGATGAGCTGAAGACATGGGGAAATCAATGTGCTGTCTTGAGTTGGGAGGCACTCTGGAGCCAGGATTCCCTAGGGGAGAAGCAATGTCTTCTCTCTTAAGATCTTGTGGTCATTTTTCAATGTGGTAGACTGCAATCTAGGATTGTTGTAATGCTTGGGTGCATTGTTGGATTCTAGGAAACTTTTGAGTTCTAGAGCATTAGCATAAGAAGGCTTTCTTTAAAGTAGATTGATACTACCTTTATTAGACAGTTTTATGGGATTCCTAATTTTAGAGTTCAAGTGAAATTTTAACTCCTTTTTCTTGTATTCTTCAGTATCCCCATGCACTACAATAGTCACAAAGGGGTATAAATTTAGCCATTAAACTCTAGAGTGACTAGAAGGCTTCCTTCCATAGTGGAATCTTAATTGCTTAAGTAAGCTGCCAGGCTCTGTTGAATATTAGTGTGTGTGTGTGTGTGTGTGTGTGTGTGTGTGTGTATGTGTGTGTATACGTGTGTGTACCCATATATGCGTGCTTCTCTGTGTGTGTATATGTACTTGCATTTGTACTTGTGTTGACCCCATAATTTGGATTTAACTAGTTTTCCATTGTACTCACTGTTTGACCATCTGGACACCCCTTCTTAATAACTGGCATCATTGCTAAGTTAGTGATTAAACTACTTGGTCATTGAATGTTTTACTTATATGTGGCAATACACATGTGAGACTGAGGGGATGGATAAATGGGTGGATAAGCACTTGTTGCACAGACACGTTTGATATGGTTAGTCTGTACGTAGCTGAACGTGAGTGACTTCTGAGAAATAAGTAGATATTTTTAAATATTCAGACTTTGACATTAAAATTACCAAGTCTATAGACCCTGTTATATAGTCTCACTTGTAGAGAACTTGAATTAATTTTTATTTTATAAAATTTATAGCTTAACTACTTTAATTTATCATAAGTACCAAGCATAGCTTTAATCAAAAGTGTAATTTAACTATTGCAAATTTAATGGTTGGTCAATTACAAATGGTCAGTAAATCTCTCTTTCTTTCTTTTATTTTTTTTCCTTTTAGCCTCATAAATAGTCATCTGGCATTAAATATTTGTGATCTAGGCCAGTAACCTTTTTCAATCTCACAGGACCTTTTTTAATTAAACTATATCTTTGTCCCATGTCTGTAATCCGCTCACTGACATTTTATATACAAGACACCTTGCTGAAAAAGGTCAAGCAGTACAGTTATAAATGGAAAAGAGATTAAAAGAATTCTCAAGCCATGGGGCGATCTAACAGTGAGTTAAATATGGAGCAGCTCTTAGCAGGGTAGGCATGCTCAATAGACAAGACAGAATCCTCTGGGTAGATTTAATGATTGGGGAAACAAAGCAAATGAAAATTATTTTAATGGCAAGAATGAAAAATACACCACCTTTTCAAGATGCCACATCAATTATTATGAATGACCACCATGAGGCTGTCACAGGCACAAAATGTGCATGAAAACAATTGCAAAACACATTCATGGGGTTTGTCCCTTTCTTGCCTACAAAGACACTTTTGTTGCTCCAGTAAACCTCGCAAATGTCAGGTTAAGGTTAATTAAGTATAAGTAAAAGAACCACATTGAAACTTACATGCATCAATGAAGAGTAAGAAAGGAATGTGAAAACTGAATCAGAAAGAGAGAATACAAAATTAGCACATTCCTGGCAATTCTATTTTAGCACCTACCTACTGAGCAGGAGTGCACCACTCGGGAGGTAAATATCTTCACAGATGTGACTGAGATGATTTTCACCAGAACATTAAGCAGAAACTGAGACCGTATTCCCCCCTTGATATTCTACAGCTTGCATGTTATGACTGAAAGTTGCTGAGTCCGTGCCACACTGTGATGCATTTAATGGTGTGCATGGGTACAACTAAACAACACATTACTGTAATGTCTGAAATAACCCAGCACAGCATGGTGCTCAAGGATTGAAGTACACTGTCTGTTTCTCAGGGGTCACTTAGTTATACCCAAGCAGCCACCCTTTTCTGAAAAGTCTTTCCTGCTAATTTCTCCCTGTCACTTTCATGTGGTCCAGTCATAAAAGAGTCCCCTTCCATTCCTGTGTCATCAGAATGCCATTGCTTAGATGTTAATGCAGGTGACAAAAACAGTTGACTTGGAGTTTTAATCTTAGGATCTTTCAGGGTTATTGGTGTTTGCAAACAACGTACTTGGTGTATCCAGCTATCTTTTAATTATCATTGAAACACAATGTCTGATACATTTAAATAAAACCAGATCTAAAACTTGGACTCAAGTGTAACCACTTTTGGTGTTGCCCAAGCTTTGGGTTTCAAGCAGTCTTTTTCAATGATGAATGAAAAGGTTACTGTTTGAATCCTTTAGCTATTATAAGATTCCTGGCAGTGATGGAGCTGTCAACATCCAACATTCCCTGCCCAGAGTAACCCGATGCTGCACTTGAGAAATGTGATACTTGACAGGCTTGACATTGTGATGCTTGTGACCCAGTCACATCCTAAGCCTCAAATCAGCTAGCAATCTAGACAGGACTGCTTCTGCATCGAAAAAAAAAAAAGTTTTTGTTTGTTTGTTTGTTTTTACGTTTGCTTTGTTGGGAAATCTTTTGACTGAATAAAATTAGTTACATTTCTAAAAACCAGGTAATTCAAAACTCATCAAGTTTATCTGGGTATTTTCACCAGGTGCTGTTAGAATTCAGCTTTTTTCTTCTTAGTATGGTTTGTTCTAGATATCATGTCAACTTAGACAAGTTGAAAAATTTAAAAATTCAGTTAATAAGGTAGTTTCTTTTTCTTAGTAGAAACTAATTTTCTGAAGTGACAGAAATGACTGTTTTGTCCTTGAATAAGCTAGAATACTGGAATGCAAAACGCGATCTTTTTTTTTTTCTTTTTTCTCAGAAATCAGGTGAAATGAACCAAGTCATCTCCACCAACTAGGTATTTTAAAAGTATTATTTTTAGTTTATATTCTTAAAGTGCTTACCTGTCAGACAGAAGGAAAACAAGTTGAGTGACAACTAGATTATGAAAAAATATTTATTGAATTATATTCTGAACTAAGCATTTCTTCTTAATGACCCTGTTGCTGCTGTTGCGGTTGCTGACATGTTGATACCCAGGAAGCTAAGATTCAGGGACATTATATAATTTGCCTAGAGGTATAAATATAGTAAGTTGATTTATCTCCAAACTCATGTTTCTCTACATACAATGCTCTCTTCCATTTAATAAGCTGTCTGCCCTGCCGTCAGAAATTGTGTTAGAGAATAAGGAGTTGCCGAACATGGTGGCACATGCCGGCAAGCCCATCACTCAAGAGACAGAGCAGAAAGCACACAAATTTGGGGTCAGCTTGAGTCACATAGAAAAATTCTATCTGAAAAAAAAAACAATTAATTTTTTAATGTATAAGTTGTTTATTAATTTCCCATTTTATCACATTGCCTAGATATAAGAGACATGGCTATAAGTAATTTTGCCCATAAACCAATAAACAACTGGGAATATCAAATTCTAATGCACAGTATTAAAATGCTTCTCAAGAAGCTCTTTTAAAATGAAAAGCATGCAAAATTTCTGTTAATGCATTGAACTATAGAAATAAGCTGAATTTAATATTATAAATATAGAATTACATCTTACTGGTTGGAGAGATTTTCCTTGCTTTATAAACTGTAGTTTTCCATGACTGAATAAATTCAGCAAAACATATTCACTTCCAGAAACAGAACAAACTGTTTGTGATGTAAATACACTAGGCATTTGCTAGATGGTGCTGCAACATACTTTTGAAACACTCTCATAAGTGTGTTTTCTAATAGGAATTTTCTTACAGTTAAGAATATCTAGATATGCCTTAATATGTGAGGGAGACTTCTGATATATGTATTATTTCTTAAAAAGTAAAGTTCTTCTGTCTCCTCTGTCTCTATCTAGATTTCAGCTAACATTTCTTGAATTTAGCCTATATTGTTAAATATAACGTTGTATCCTCCTAGACCATATCAATATGTACATAAAAATAAGGAGGTCACTGAGCAATGCAAAGATATGACTTCTTCTTTTATGTTTCTAGGAAGAAGTTTTTTCACAAAAGCAAGAGTATAAAAATAAGACTACAAAAAGTAAAAGGCTTTTTTTAACATAGTGAGAAGACTATATAATGGGAAAAAATATCTGTAAAACCTCCGGCCAGCGATTAAAACCCACAATATTTGAAAAACTCAGTGCAATAACAAATAATAAAAAAGAATCCAACAAAAGTGAAATGTAGACATTAAAAAGCATTTCTCTAAAGAAGACATTGATACTATAGTAAGCATGTGAAAAAAGTTCCCAGCATCAATAATCATCAAAGAAATGAAAATCGAAACCACAGTAAGTTAAACTATTCCAGTTCAAATGACTATCATCAAAAATACCTAAACCAAAATGTGCCAGTGAGACGTAGAAAACCAAAAAAGCCTCACAAACTAAATTACTACAGCCACTGTGGAAAATAGTACATAATTCCTTTAAAACTTAAGAACAAAACTGCCATGTAAGCCAGCAATCCGACTAGTAGGTCCATTTTTGAAAATAAATGAAATCAGTATGGCAAGGAGATGTTTGTATTCTCATATGTTTTATAACACCACTGTAAATAATGCAAAGAAATGAAAGCTTCCTAGGTAGTCATCAACTGATGAATATATAAAGAAAATATGATAGAGTATATAATACTATCAAACCATCAAAATAATAATTATGTCAATGTGGATGAAAAGGAGGTTGATAAGTACTGTATCACCCATTCGTAAAATTATAAGCAGAAATTGATGTCACAGAAGTTAAAATAGTAACAGTTACCAAAGGCTAAGAGAGAACAGGGATTTAAGAGTGGGGAAAAACTTGATCAATGGTTAAGTTACAAATAGATATTAAAATTAAGATCTGCTATTCTTACTCATTCTAAGGTAACTATACACACTGACAATATGCTGTATGTTTTCTTAAAGTGGAAGAAATTTCTTTATTGTTTCTACCACCAAGAAATGAGAAATAGAAATGGGAAGATTAAAAACTTTTCAGTTTTAATAATAGTCAATATAACCTAAAGAAGAAATTATTTTTGTATGTGATGTTTTTATTTGCATATTTTTATAATAAAATATATAAAATTGAAAATTAAAAATAAATGATGAAATTTGAAGAAGATGCATATGTTCAATATCTTCAGTTGACCATGACCAAACACATTATGAATTAAACTATCACATTGTGCCTTAAATATTGCATATAAACCTTATATCAAGTGAAATTTAATTAATGGAAATAAGATCACTCTGATTGCTTATTTATAATTCTGGAGAACCAACACCAGGTTTGCAAGGGCTCTCTCTCACTCAGTCAAAATCCAACCCTATGATGATTGAATTTAAACATGAAAATTCAGAAGCTTCAAACCAAAAATTATTCAATATTTATCTCTTTTGCTTCCTAGCAGAACAAGTGCCTCAGTGTTTTAAAAGCCCCAATTTTAAGAATATTGATAATATCTATGCCACAATTATTGGCTTTATTTGTGTATTGGTGATTAGTGACAGTATATATTTGCTAACCCAAATTAACTGCAGATATCAAAATTATAACTTTTCAGAACTTCAAAGCACTTGGGATCTCTATGACCTAAAAATAAGAGATGGAAAAGTAAAGAACTTTCTTAAGAGCCCAAGGCTCTGAAATTCATCACTCAGAAAATCTTCCCAACCTGGATAACCACTCTTGCTTTATCTCAAATTCAAGACATCTTTTTCTGTAAATACAAATTGCTCAGTTCTTATACTACTATTTGGATGTACATGATTTCAGGACTGACCACTTAGTGTTAAATAACCAATTGGGCAGGGGCTCTTCTCTGGGAGAGACTACCTCTTCAGCTGTCAGCATTCCTTAACTCCCTGGACTTCTTGGTCTAAACTTGGGTCCTCATGAGATTTTCCCATTCCCTGTTTATATGTCTATTGGCATAGTCCTTGTCCAAGTCTTGCTTAGTCATGTTATTGAGGCTGCCATCCTGAAAATTCTAGGAATGCAATTTGGAGGCAGATTGCCTGGTCCTCTGGCTCTTAGAGCCTTTCTGCCTCCTCTTCTGTGTTATTCCCTGAGTCTTAGGTACAAGGAATGTGCCATAAATGTGCGAGCTGAGGCTAGGCACAAATAAATATTTTTTTTTCCTCTACATTTTGATTGCTTGTAGGGCTTTTTTTTTTTGTTTTTTTGGTTTTTTGTTTGTTTGTTTGTTTGGTTTTTTTGTAATAGTTTACATTTGCTGCAAGGAGAAGTTTCTTTCATGAGGAGTTAGAGTTACTTTTACCTTTGTGTATAAGAATAAATGTTTAGACTTTCTTCCAAGATCCATGACCTCACTAGTCCCAAGTAGTTGGCTGGGTTCAAGTACCAGAAATGATTTCCTTCTTGTTGAATGGGCCTTAAGTTCAATTAGAGAGCTATTGGTCAAAGCTAAGATATGAGTGCCATTACTGCTTCCTTAGAGTTATCATGCTGTGTTGGTATGTGTGGTGGCTCACTGTTCATAACCGGGTAGGACGATTAGTTGCTTTCCTCCCTTGGAAGCTTACATGTCACCATATTGTACCATGAAAGTAGCTCAAGGAAGAGGCTTTCAGGTCAAATGCAATTTAGATCCTCTAAGTCCTGTGTCCTCTGAACAAAAACTTGAACAAGAGCTTCCCATCCCAGATATGGGGGTTTTTGTTGGATACTCTATGACTCTCATTTTGAGCGGGGATTATCAGCCCATGTTGGAAAATTTCATTACACACACACACACACACACACACACACACAC